>LXKZ01000588.1:320-42423 GCA_001856765.1 Endoconidiophora polonica
ACACACACACACGCGCGCGCGCTTCAACAACAAGTCAAATGGTACATCTTTCTGTGTTTTCCAATATCACTTGTGCTTCTTGTGGTTTTACAACTGATGAAGATTTTGCGGCAGTCTGAATCAAGTAACTACATCAAAGTGGGCAAAGTAAACAGTCTGAATGAGCTGACGTAATTTTGGTTCTTTAAATAAAAAGCCATTCTGTGTCCTCGTGGCAGCCCTCGGAGGAGTCCTTAACGCCGGCTTCCATTTTCACAATTGCTTGTTCTTGCCAGGCCCAGTACTGCTTCATTCGGGCGGCTTCCTTCTTCAGGTCCTCCAGTGTTTTACTGCTAGATGGGTTGCTAACAACTTCCTCATTGTCTACCATCGGGAACTGAGATGCTCCGATGAACGCTGTATCGTTGCCAGACTTGAGTATAGCGGCAGGGTGCGCAGGCAAAGCAGAAATGGTGGGTGAAACTCTCAAGGAGCTGGCTTTAGAGTAGCCAGTGACAGAAGAGACGTGCGAAACGGGGGAAATATGTACAACTGGGGGTTTCGAGGGCACAGCATCAGGTTCGCAGATGGCATGAGGTGCTGGCGAGACGCGGTTCATCATCACTTTCTCGGTCGCAGCAAGTTTCGACTCGAATCTCTTCATTAACATATTCACAGTTCTGGCTTCAGTGGCGGCAGATGGCGACACACGATTTTCGAGAGGGCAATCCGGAGCGATGTGCCCTTCTGTCTTTCTACCGTTAGAGCAACTATGCTGTTGCATCTTGGCGCGGCGTTCTTCTTCCGACATTCTCCCTCTAGTCGGCGAACTGGTCGCCACGCTGTTCGAGCAACATTCCTTCTCTGCAGGTTCAACGCAGGCGCTCTTGATCGCCACAGCCTGTCCATGAAGGCTGGAGCTAGTTTCATTCTGCGCAAAGTCAGCATGCGTGCTGCAGGGCAAGCATCCTTCCTGTTTGCGTCTAGATTCAGTGCGGATCTGATGTTTCTCTTCCTCGGCTACTTTCAGTAGGTCGCGAAGGTCCTGAACAGTCTTCTTAAGCGTCGCATTTTCTTGGGCGAGAGTATCAATTGAAACGCGCTGCTCAGTACCCGTTTTCTGCAGTTCAGCCTTTTCGCCATTGAGAGAGTCAATAGAATCGCGCTGCTTAGCGTTCATCTTCTGCAGCATAGCGTTTGCTTCGGCTAGAGTATCAATTGAATCGCGTTGCTCGTCATTCGTCTTCTGTAGTCTAGCCGTTTCGTCGGCAAGAGTGTCATTCGAATCGCGCTGCTCATCATTCGTTTTCTGCAGTTCAGCGTTCGCTTTGGTAAGACTGTCAATCGAAGCACGTTGCTCAGCATTCGTCTTCTGCAGCTTACGGCCTGCTGCGGTGAGCTCGTCAATCGAATCGTAGCAGTCGTCTCGCTCTTTCCGCAGTCTAGTATTGTCTAGAATCAGGATCGATTCTTCCAACACAGCGGCAGTTTTGGTAAGTGCATTAGTACGGTCTGACATTGTAATGAGAGTTCTTAGTGTGATAGTCACTATCAAACGAAAAAAGAAAAGACTAGCTCAAAGAGAATGTCGATTCAGGTTGAAACTGAAATTGGCGAGAGGCTAAAAGGGCCAAAAAACGAAGACTTCAGAGTTCAAGACAATGACAGAAATCAAAGGTCCAGATAGGTCATCGGTTTACAATATGCCGAAATCAACACTCAACTGAAGAAGCGTTCACGATAGATGATGACTAAAAAGGAAGTGTCAAAAGATATCACTAAGACAGAAGTTTTGAAGTCAAAAATGCTTAGAAACAGACAACAGCGAGTCAAAAGTATGAAACTAAGATCAACATGTTATCGAAAAGTTCTAATGGCGTATCGGGGTTCATATAAGACAAATTACGAGCGACGAACATCACCTGTACAGTACAATATGTTAGTAAGTAACACGCAGAACTCCAAGTCACGACGCACAGTAGCCCAATGGAGTCTGCAAAACAGGCCAACACGGAGTGCGCCCTCCCCCCNNCCCCCCCCCCACCCCACATACAAGTCCGTAAACAAGAGATACTGGATACTACAACAATACCATGAGCTTAGCAGTATACTATGCAGCAAATGGAACCTAAACATGAGAGATGATAGTCTTAGCTCCGGGCTTTCTCTCTTCAGCGTCAATCTGTCAAGGTTGTTAATCTAGTCCACTTCACCTGCCATTGCCTCCGTTTCGTTCCAAAATTTAACAAATATTCTTACTATTTTTTGCTACTAAACTTATATAAAACTACATCGTTTGCATATAAAGACAGGTATTGTTGACATGTCAAACCGTGTTATTGACGTACTTGGCTAGCACTGTGACGTTGACTGTTACGTTGGGGCTGCATAGCTGCCTAACACTGCTACGCTGGACGTGATAGTCAGGTGTCGTACACTTCTGTTCGCTCTATTCTGGTTGCGAAGGGATTGTAAACTCACGCGGCATAGCACTAATGAGCTTCAGGAATGGTAATGTTCCCATCAGCGGGAGTGAGGGGGTGCCAGACGATATGGATCCAAGGCTGGAATGCAAGATGGAAAGGCAGTTCACAGCTTACAATAGCGACGGGGAAGTCACACTTGAAGGGATAGTTGAAAAAAAGAGATGCTGAACAGATGAATACCTTAGGCAATGAAATAGCCATGGTTACAAGAATAGCAGGGAATAGAAGAAAATGATGACTAACAAGCTAACAAGCCGACATGGCGTTGATACTTTATAGAAGGTGGTTGATAAATGTTATTTAGTTTATCCTGCTGTGTCGCTTATTAAGTACGTTAGCCAATTATAATCGAGCGACCTTCACATTTAGCAGTGGCAGTATGGCAGATTGCACGGCGTAGAAGTCTCTGTGGAAACTTCCCCAATTCTCTTCACTTTATGGAGGGGTGTGATTTTCACACCAATGTAGGAGGAATCTATTCATGACGAAAGGAGAAATCGGGGCGTAAAAGAGCAAAACTGCACGATGATGTTCACAACTATTCGAGCCGTGTACACCGCCTTCCTCATTTTGCACCATAGACATAGCAGTTGTTCACCGTGCAATCAAACTACAGGTTTTTCTAAGGTCAGGACTCAATTGAATAGCAGTAATATACGACCTAGCATATAACTCTAAGTAATAACTTGACAGAAACTTGTGTTCATCTCGAAGTCAAGTGTAGAAGTTTTCGATTCATGGGTAACCTAACAGAGAGCTGAAGCGCGCATGCCACACATTCAGTGTTGTTGTTTATTATTATCTACATCATCAAGCATAAACTTTTTACTTTAATCTTTACAAACAAACCTCCACCGCCACTCTCGTCCCTGTTTCTGCCGCGAACGCTTCTTTGATGAGTAAACTTGCTTTTAGTAATTTGTCGCTTAGCTTGCCCTCAAATTCGCCTCGAGCCTCGTCCACTCCTATGAGGACAGTACCAAGATACTGTATGCTAGCTAAAGTCCGCGATGCAGTCATTTTGGCCAGAAAAAGAAGAAGAATAAGGAAAATTGCTGCAGTTTACAACCCTCAATGTACTATTGGCCATGATGGTATATAGCCACAAGGAAAGGACAAGTAATAGCTTTCATACTACTGAACGATACGATGCACAGTTCGTGGCGAGTCTTTTTTAATCAATTACCTTGTTTAGTTTCGAACTATGAAGATGCAACCCTAACGTGGTAGCAACAAGAAACTAACCCAAGGAACAAAAGAGGTCAGACCACATTTTTACCAGATGGCCAGTATTTTGCATGGTCGCAAGTTAAAGGTAGGCATTGATATCAACATGACAGTGCTAGGAATCCAATCATTGCCATATTGAATACTTGTCTTGCCTATACTACGATACATATTGCCAATTCTTTTATAGTCATAGATCTAAACACACTTTGACAAGAGGTCTTACAAATGAAGCGTCACTAGACAAGTACTTCATAGTAGAGTTAAATAGAGCAACTAAGGTTGCATACAGATCGTATATATGCACGTTTTATATCGAAAATACAAACAAGGTTGATTATAGGATTTCACGCAGTGAAGCGGAGTCAGTTGGACAATCTTTACATATATCGTGATAATCTAGGAACTTGACTAGGGAGCCAACTAGAACTGTCTTGGCTCAAAAAATCTGCCGCCTTCTTATTTCTTTTTTTCTTTTCTTTTCTCATTACTGGATTTTAGTCTACTATGTATCTTCATAGTTCCAAAAACTTACGAAGATTAAAGATTAGAAAAAAATTTACTATGACAGGAAGGCTCAGTAGTGGAGTTGGCTTGCCGCTACTATGACGTCACGTGTTCTCCATTGAATGGACGATAAGAACCCTAACTATTCTGCATCAATGATCATGAAAATAAAACTCAAGGAACATACTCATTTTATTGGAACATTTGACCCTAAATATCGTTGTAGTCAGGCTTTACTGTATGAATATCGTAATATCTGCTTTTCTTGAGTTTTCAATCTTGCTCTCCATACGGTTAGCCTGTCTAGTAACTGTTATAACCCTAGTGGTGGGGTTTATTGCTGATCAGCACTTCTACGAAAGAGAAGAAATGCGCCTGTACTAAACGTTATATGGCAAACAGGGAGGGACAGCTTGCCGCAACTTAAATTAATGCTTAGAGCTTGGTACCTCGCGGCAGGGCATCTCCACTGGCCCAGGAAGTAACGAAAACACGTAGATATTGATCTATGCTACTATGTATCCTTGACAGATATATTTGCCTTGCAGCCAGTAGTCAGTCTTCTACCCAATCTACATACTGGGTTTCTTTGTGATTACAAAAGTACAGTTCTGAATATGTCAGAAAGAAATTAAGGCGCACCACTGTCCTGGACTTCCATTTCTACCCAACCATTCTCAGCAGCCTAACTGGGTTAGTTTGAATACTGACCAGACTCCTTTGCTTATATCACAGTTTCCATTCTTTACACTCATACCTATAATGCAAACATTGTGAGTACGAAGACAAATTATGCTCTTTGCGACATGCATGATATCGTGGAAGAAATCCAACTCACAAAATCAAACAGCAAAGTATATGTCGCTTTTGTAAGAAGATAATAGAAGATGGAAGACCTGCTCTTGTAAGAAGCTATATTTAGATGAATAGAAGTCCTTCTCTAATTATTGATAAACTCACATTCCTAGCTGTCCAGATATAGATATACACTTGATGTCCTTTTGGATGGAGTTTCAACAAAGTGTACTTTGTATTCATACCTAGTAAAACATGCAAGTCGACCCAAGTACGCTAGTCACATGAACTATTCACTTCCAGATGAATCAATATTTGATGAACATAAAATGGAAAATATCAGGTGGTTGTTTATCTTTAGTTTCCACAACATAACTTCACTGGAAGGCCGCCAAAATCCGATGATCTCTTGAACTGTTTGATGCCCGGTGATATAGCAGGGTTACCAACTGAGGATATGAATGAAGACATATCTGCCTCCTCGTTGTCAAGAACATTTCACTTCCTTCAGTTGGCTGATAGGCTTTCTCAGTGCAGTGAAAAACATGACAGGTGTAGAAAGCATCTGTTATTTATTTTCAAAATCAAGACATTTCGGCTTATTGATACTGAAGATTCTTGTATCAAGCGGTTCAACTCAGTTGATCTTGCCACTCTTTGATATGCTGCTCTGAGTTATGTCTGGGGACAGAAGACGAATGGCAAACCAGCAAACACACATCTCTTGACTAGTGACACAGAGGCTCTTTACAAATCAAAGAACGGCCTTCCTCTTCCAGGCCTTCCTCGGACAATTGTCGATGCCTTTTGGGTTTCGATATCTCTGGGCTGATGCCCTTTATATTCTTCAAAATATCGAAAATGACCAAGTTCATCAAGTAGCATCCACGACGGCCATCTACCAGTACGCGTTGTTGACTTTTATTGTTACTTTATGGCTCAGCAGCAGATTCTGGCCTTTACAGAGTCTCGAGTCGTGGTATAGAGATCAATAGTCTCGATATAAACTTTGACACTGCTTTGATTGATTTTGGTCAAGATAACCAGAATTTTCAAGACTTTTGTTATTTATCGTATTGGGACAAACGTGCTCGGACCCACCAAGAGCTCTGTGTCTCTACTCGATGTATTGCATTCACCAAGTTGAGTGCTGTTTAGAAGTGTCGTCATTCTATTAAACATGAAGTAACCAAGAGACTGTCACGTGACAGCGATACTACTAACACTATCGAAGTAGATGATGATATCACCTTTAAAAGGTATTACCACGAGCTTGGAAAACTTGCTAGACGGTATATCACGTTTAAGGAGATGCATTAGATGAATTTTCTGGAATGTCTCAATTTTACCAGCAGCGTATTTAGACACTGCCTATATGGGGATTACCGTATAAGAAAGATGGGCAGGGTCTAGACAATACATGGTTTTCTTGTGATGATCATTTACCATACCGACGAACTGACAAAACGACATTCCCTATGACAAGTCTTGAAGTTAGAGTAATCTTTTCAAGTTGGTCACCTCTGGGCTGGACTAAGATTCATGGGTGTGATTAGTAAGTGTCGTTAAAGCAAATTATATACGTATACCGAAGGCTGCTTTGACTAATTAAAATTCTGCAGTCACAACTACTATACTTTGGGCATTTCAACTCGCAATATATTCTCAAAGGAGAATTTTGAACTGATGTATTAGAACTTGGCTCCATTCTTAATGATCAAATGCTAGTATTCTGGGCTAAGTATCCAGTTTTGTCAGTTGTCAAAACAGCTAACGAAGACTATCTATACCAAATAGAAGATATACAGGAAACTTCTTTAGTGGAGGTCACAGACGTCGACCTCAGCACTTGTGTAAAGATCACATCGTCCCCCATTTCCTGTTTTTCAGTAATTAAAATCTCCTAGATATGGAGTTTAGCAATGGCGTGGCCTATCATGTCGATTGCTGGCATGCAATTGGTTCACCAGTAGATGTCATGGAATGGGGGCGTAGATTAAGGGTACTTAGATGGACACCAACCTCAGCAGATATAGTATAATGAGTTTACTTAATTTGTTCCAAGCTGCTAGTCGACTAACAAAGCAACTAAAGAAGCAATTTGACTATACATCACGGACCTTTTACGAACAAGCTTAGTGATGTGTATAAACTAGCTCATAGTAATCATATTTGCTATACTTCATGTAGTAGATTTCATGCTGCTGTACGTGGTACTTATAGTACATATTGTACATGAAAATTGGCCAGTTGACTTGTGAAGTCACTCATGCCTTATTGGTACTTTCCACAATGTTATTAACCGACTGTGTATGTGTGCTGATGATGACCTTTGCTTTGGTAGGGGCAGTGATACTAGAGCCGGCATGCTGAAAACGGTAGTGGACTAGATTCACTTGATAGCCTTGGAGATGTCTTTTGGTTATACCATATACTAAATTGTCTTGCGCTAGTACACGTTCATAATCTTCACTATCTCAGCGTTTGATTAATTGCGTTTTTGTTTGGTTTTTAACGTTAGTACTGTAATAGGTGGCTAGTGGAAAGTTCTTCAAGGCTCTTCGAGCAGGACGCACGGCCTTGACAAACAGGGCAAGGCCAGGTTTACACCATTTCTTTCCAATTACTTTGCCACTGGTTCGTAAGCCGGTGAGATCAAGTGCGTAGCGTCTAACAGGCCTTCTATTGCCAAGTTGAGTACGGCCTGGGTGGCGTTATAGTCCAGTGTTAGCCCCAGAGCTTCCCTGGCACATGCTACATCAAACTACTCCTCTGTCAACTAGTGTAAGGTTTTATAGATGATGCTATGTATTGGAACTCCAAAGACCAATGTAAGTAAATTTTGGTTTCTCCTGTTGTGTATGGCAGGTGGGAATGTCTGGCTCCTTCAAGAGGATGATTCCTGATGTATCCGTCCAAGTCATCAGTACATCGGCATCCAAAGAATCTACATGGCCGTCATCTCACACCATGGAATGTGTGTTTCAATCTCCGCATATAATTGCCTTATGATTAGCTCTGAAGCCTTGTGCTGGCTGACAGCCCACCATCTGTTAATGTCTCTAGGGTTGGGGCTCCATAGATTGATACCCGTATACTGCTAGTCGATGTTAGGTGCTATAGCAATCACGTCACGTCGGCGCGGCCGCCTTCTGTTGTACCCAGCAGTTGCTCTAATGTGATGTCCTTGCGGACGTAAGTGATTGTTCGGAGTCTGGTATGCGATGCTTTGTTCTGTAGAGGGTTACATATAGTACGAAATGGGGAGTGTTTGTGATTTTGACAGGTCTCCATTGTTTCCGCCAGTTCATCATCGCTTTTCAGGGGTAGCAGCATCCCTGTGCACAACCATTGCAGGCTGTCTATGCAGCTGTTCCAACACCAGAACGGGACACCTCGGTCACCATATAAGTAAAGTACAGTCAAAACCAAAACTGCCGTGCCTATAATGTTGTTTGCGCCAACATCAGATACTCAGGCACTTATTTGCTCTTGAACTTATTACAATGAGAAAGCTCTCAAAGCAAATCACATGAGGAAGAATTTGGAGAGGTCGAGATCAGATTACCCATCATAAAAAGGGCAAGACGGATCTAGGCGCCCAGTATTGGCAAGATGAATCGGTTTACTAGTGGAAGCAGGAGCACTAAAGAACAATCCCAACTGACTAAATACCAACCAAGATCAGAACTGTCACATGCCATCTGTCGTGCAAGGAAGCAGTTTGCGGACAAGGATAATGGAGTAAGAAGACTTAATGCCACGTGTGGAATATTAACAGAGCCAGTGGCATCTACGAACAGGTGTGTTGTATTTGATATGCAAAGATTGCTGAGGGGTGCAAGAGTGGAAGAAAAGGTAAACAAGACCGTTGTGTATAGTTTTCTAGCAGTCTGCTGTGACAAGGAGGAGGATGTATGGGAAGGGTTTAGCTAGTGAGATACTAATTGTAAAACAGGCCATATAATAAGCAAAGAGGATGAACCAAGAAAGTGACAAGAAGGAAAGCTCAGAGCAGGGCGAGGCGTCATTGACAAGCTTGGGCCTATTAATACTACAGTGCCATAGTTCAGCATGAACTGCCTTATAGCTAGTCACAAACTTGATCTTGTCTGTTGCTTTAGCATTACCATCTCTGTCATCTGCCTATGGTTACCTATATTTTTTGCTTCAATTCAGTAATGAATATATATATATATATATATATATAAGTGTAATGCACATGTATCTATTGCAGCCTCTATTTAGTGGTTAGTACTAGATGATCTCAGTATGCCTTACATAGGCGGAGATAAGCTGAAATGATTGATCTCCTCTACTATGTACACAAGACTACGCCTTGAAGATGTCACTCTTGTCTATCTCCGCAACACAGATGTGTTCGACTTGGAGCCAGTAATAAGTAATGCTCCTCCTATCAAGCCTACCTATCAGGTTTATTGTAAATGTAAAAGTACAAATTCTGACTATGTCAGAAAGGAATCAAGGCTTACATTTATTTGTCATGGACTTCCATTGCTGCCCAACCCTTCTCCAAAGGCTAAGTAGGTTGGCTTCAATATTCACCAGCTTAGTATGGTTGTTACAGCAAAACTTCTCTTCTTTTTGACACTCAAGCACATGTTTATACATATAATGGAGCGCAAGTCAAGTTATATTCTTTCTGAGCTACGAGATATCGTGGGGGGAGGCCAACCCCAACTAAACAACAACCGCTATTTCCTGAATCGAATACTATCATTGTTAAAAGAAACACCAATATCAGAGCGAAGTCTATGCCGTCTTTGTAAGAAGCTGATCAAAGACAGAAGACATAGTGATGTGGTAAGTATATGAATATTCCATCCCAACAAAAGTCCTTTTCTAATTTGATATCTCATTTTCCTAGCAGCGCAGATGTAGAACTAGATATACACTTGCCATACTTTTGGATGGAATTTCATCAAAGTGTTCTTCGTGTTCGTATCTGGCTATACTTGCGAGCGAACACGGGTATGCCAGCCACATGAACTATTCACTTTCTCATGAAGTGCTAAGAGTCAATAGACCATTCATTGATAAATATGGCTACCAAATGTTCTATGCTGCTTATCTCCGCTTTCCTGAACATGACTTCACAGGAAAGCCGCTCAAATCTTTTGATCACCTGAGATCATTTATGTTCTCTACGCCAAGGTTATCAGTAGAAGATAAGAATGAAGACATACCTGCCTCTACTTATCTGTTGTCAGAAACATTTCGCTTTCCTACGTTGTCCATTTGGCTTTCTGGGTGCAAGGAAAACCATGGCCGATGTACAAAGTATCAGGTATCTCCTTGTACAATCCATATATTTCGGCTTATTGACATTGAAGATTCTTGTATCAAGCAGTTTGACTCAGCTGATCTTGCTAAGCTTCAA
The DNA here is from genome assembly GCA_001856765.1 of Endoconidiophora polonica. Taxonomy (NCBI): domain Eukaryota; kingdom Fungi; phylum Ascomycota; class Sordariomycetes; order Microascales; family Ceratocystidaceae; genus Endoconidiophora; species Endoconidiophora polonica. The sequence continues at coordinate 10,716 of LXKZ01000588.1, forward strand.
TATGCTGCTCTGAGTTATGTCTGGGGAAAGAAGGCAAATGGCGACTCAGCAAATACTCATCTCTTGACCAGTGACAATGAGGCTCTTTACAAATCAAAGAACGGCCTTCCTCTCCTTGGCCTTCCTCGGACAATTGTCGACGCTATTCATGTAGCAACGCAGGCTGGATTTCCATATCTCTGGGTTGATGCCCTTTGTATTCTACAGGATACTGATACTGATAAGATTCACCAATTGGGATCAATGACTGCTATCTATCAATATTCGAAATTGACTATTATTGATGGCTATGGGTCAGCCGCAGATTCTGGCCTCTACCGAGTCTCAACTCTTCGTATAGAGATCAACAGTCTCGATCTTAACTTTGACACTGCTATGATAGATCTTGGCCAAGAAAACCCGAATTTTCATGACTTTTGCTATTCGTCGTATTGGGACAAACGTGCTTGGACTCATCAAGAGCTCTTTTTCTCTGCTCGATCTATTGCCTTTTCCAAGCTTGGTGCTGTTTGGAAGTGTCGTCATTCCATTGAACATGAATTATCTCTAAGATTGTCCCCTACTATGCCTACCACTGTGGGAGAAGATGGAGATATTACCTTGAGTGGATATGAGGAAGAGCTCAGAAGATATGTTAGACGTGATATCACGTATCAAGGAGATGCATTTGATGCCCTTTCAGGAATATCTCAATTTTACCAGCAGCGCCTCAAGACACCGATTATTTGGGGATTACCATCTATTGGCCATAAACGGTATCTCGGTATTTTGTGGTTCTCTAAAGATGATTTAATTCCAGAGCGACGAACTGACAAAACGACATTCCCAATGACAAGTCTCAAAGTCAAAGTAAGCTTTCCAAGTTGGTCACCACTTGGCTGGATTATAATACATGAATACGATTAGTAAGTGTTATTATATCAAGTTATATATGTTTCCCCGAGTGTCACTTTGACTAACTATAATTTCCTAGTCATGGTTCGAACACTTTTAGTTTACAATATATTCTTCGGAATGATCCACTTCGCTTGGTTCCTCTCAGTACCCTCGAAGTTTCAGAACATGAAGGCAAAGTTGTAGTCAACGAAAGGGAGGACTATTCAAAGCTTAACTTTCCAGATAATGAAACCGTATCTCTAGAGGATGTCTCAAAGGAGATTCTTGAACTGACAATACCAGAACTCAGCTCTATTCCAGACGACCAAATGCTGGTGTTCTGGGCCAAGTATCTGGCTCTGTCAGTTGTCAGAACAGCCAATGAAGACTATCCGTACCAAATAGAAGAGTATACAGGAAACTTCTTGCACCGAGGTAAGGGACGTCGACCTCAGCACTTGTGTCAAGATTACATCGTCTCTCATTTCCTATATTTTGGTAATAAATATCTTCTAGAGATAGAGTTCAGCAACGGTGTGGCCTATCGTGTCGATTGCTGGTTAGTAGATAGATCAGTAGTAGCTAATGCGGCATGGGAACGTAGATTAATAGCAATCAGATAGATATATGTTGAGAAATAGACTGGCCCTGTATCTAATATCACGAATTAGCTCAGTATGTTCTATGTAATTAGGCTCTCTTTCCATATACTAACAAACTACCAAAGCAGCAGTTTGGCTAGCTATTCAACAGAAATATTCACGAACAAACAGGATAGCATAGTAACTAGTATACATTAGCTTGTAATTCTTACGAGCAACAGTAAACTCCACTCGCTAAAACATATCACTGATGTCATGAACAGTAAGCGCAGTATTCTCGCAATCAAAATCAGAAAAACAGCGTAGTGGAAGCTCGCCGTCACGTGCACAAACCAAGGCGCGTGGCAGCAGCTATATACTCAGGCCATCCGGGTAGCTTGAGTATAACACAGTTCTTAGCGTTCACTCATGTTGCTGCTGGTGTCGGCAAGTCGCTGTTTTTCAAAGTTGGTCTACAGACATATCGTGCTTGCAGTTGATGAGGTCACCAACGTGTTTCAGCAATGGGACTCTGCCGTCACCATAATCAAGAAATAACCACAGCAATGGGGCTGCGTAGTTGTAAATGTACGTCGTTTTAAGATGAGGCTGTCAGAGCTTGCGCTCGGCTGCGATAAGAGATCTCTGAACGGGGCTATATTTGTAGTAAGTTAGCAACGGCCATCTGTAGCTTTGATAGTAACGATCAGCTTCACAGACAAGACGCATCAGCAGTGTTTAGTTTGGCTAGCAGTACCAGTTCAGAAGATGACTTCGACACAAGTTTATGCTAGGAGGACTGCCTGGGCTGTGGCGGAGGGCTTCCAGGCCCGCTAGAGCCTCATGCACATCGACGTTCATATAGGCAATATTTTGCCCACTAGCGAGGGGGCCAAGAATCTATAAGCTCGTCAACTACTTACAACAAAGTCAGCTAAGTTTAGTAAAGGGCAACACGTGATTCCAGGGTTTCTCTTTGGCGGGATATAAGCGGGGGACTGGTGGCAATGGGCGACATGTAGTGAATGGTTACTGTGAGTACGGTGATAGCAAGTAGAAAAAGAAAAAGAAAAAAAAAAAAAGCCATTGGGTTGTTGTGCTAGTCAGCTTAAGACACGGTCCATGGCAATGACAACTGTTATGTCATTTCATTGTGCAAATTATATGTAATGTATGCCGTCATCTGACTGCCAAGTTCAGCTATATTATAGTTGATCAAGGTGTTAACAGCCAGCACGTTAGGGCACGTTGATATTAGCACATCTTCGGCACAACCATTGTCAATGATAGGACAGGATTGTAATTTGACATCCGTGCTGATTTCTTGATACATGCCACATGAAGAGCGTGGTTCCTTGCGAACCTTATAGGTTAGACAACAGAGCGTTAAACTTTTATTTATAGTCATAAATATAGATAGGTTGTAGATACTTAAGCAAAAGACTTGGCCTCGCCTTCATTGATCTTGCCAGCAGCAACCAGGGCAGATACTTGCTCCTGCCAAGCTGACTTGATCTCACCAGAAACCTTGAGATTAGCCAGCTTAGCGGCCAACTCAGCAATACCCTCAGGCTCCAGCTTGCTCTGGACAAGATCAACATCACCGAGGACAGCATCAATGGTAATGATACTGGGTTCACCCTCTGTGAAGTAGTTAGCATCCTTGACAGAGCCCTTGAGAATGCGCTTGTTCTTCTTGACGGCGTTCTTGGCAGCCTCTTTGGCCTTTTTGCTCGCCTCCCGGGACGTCTTAGCAGCTTCCTCAGCCTCCTTAGCAGCTTTCTCAGCAGCTTCCTTGGCAGCCTGGGCATCCTCCTTAGCACGCTTCTCAGCGGCTTCCTTGTCAAGACGCTTCTTGTTCTTAGCAGCGTTAGCCTGCTGGCGGAAAAGCTTGATGCGTTCATCAGCAGCAGAGCAGTCATCTAGAAGCTTGCGGAGACGTGCATTATCCTCGGCCTTTCTCTTCTTGCGAGCATTAGTGTTCTTACGCTCAGTGTGGCGCTTCTGGTCACGGTTCTCGGTATCGTCGGGAACATCCTCATCGAGATATTCAAAGGATCTCCAGCTGTCGAAGTTGTAAAAAAAGTTGTAAAAGGCATCGACTTCATCCTTGGTAGAGTTTTCGTTGCCAAACTCGGGGGCAGGCTGGATCTTAGAAAAGCGGCCCTCGGCCTTGAAGACATTGCCCCAAAGCTTATAGAAGTTGCCCTTCTGCAGCTGCTTCTTGGTAGGGGGCTCGACATCGGCAGCCTCATCAACAGAGTCAAACTGGCGGCGCTTGATAGGGTCCAGAAGAACCTCAGTTGCCTTCTGGATGCACTTGAAGAAGTTGTCATCTTCGTGGCGGCCAGCGGCAGCCTTCTTGTCGGGGTGATGACGAAGTACCTTCTTGCGATGGGCACGTTTAATCTGCTCCTCGGTGGCACGCCAGCGGTATTTGGAGATACCAAGAACTTGGTAATGGTCTTGGGCCTACACATCCCAAGAACTTAACACGTTAGTTGGTGTTTCACAACAAAAAAAACAAAAACATGTTGTTTAGGAGTTGTTTCTTACCTTCCAGTCCTTAGCCTCACGCTGCAGCATCATAGGATCTTCATCCTCGCTGATGTCACTATCGTCTTCATCTTCAACCTTCTTTGCCTTTTCCTGAGCCTGAATGCGATCATCCTCGGAGAAAGTACGCTTGTGACGGGCTCGGCGAGCATGGGCTAGGAAGTGAGGGCCAACAGGCTCGATAGTGCGAAGGGTACCGGCAGACAGCTTGCCGACAGTCTTGAAGTCCTTCTCGGCAGACCATCCCTCTGGTAAAGGGAGAACAGAATGACCGACGACAGTAATAGACGCCATTTCGATGATTGGCAGTCTAGATAGTTGATGATGATATGGTAAATAACAAAGGAGAGAAGGAAAAACTGCCCCGCGATTTCAATTTTTTTTTTCCCCAATGCATCTTTTCGGTGGGCCGTTACTCTTGGCTGCTAGATGGATGGGTTCCATTACACAGTTGCAATATAATCTCTTTTTTTTTTTACTCATCACTATATTGATTACGATGAACTCACTTAAATCTTATGCTAATTGAATATGACATTGGTATGTAGATTTTAGGACAGGTGCTTTTCTTCACTTTGTAAACATGAACTTAACTGAAAAATATAAACTTGGAAATAGGTAATGTCGTTACTGTATAGCTCTTCTTCAAAGGTTATTTCTCATTCAATGCCTAGTCTAAAAACCGATGATCTAAAAAAAAAAAAAAGGTCAATCATCGCCGATCATCAGCATACGGCCACTTGAGAACTAGTCGCCGTTTAACGCAGCATATTGTGGCTCATCAGTTCCCAGAGGGGGCTCTAAAACTGGAACCCTTTGAGTCTTGGTGCTTGCCAACGATATATCGGTGTTGTTACCTAGAGAAGCTTTGTGTGGCCTCGATACTGTCCGGCGGCCATCGCGCAACATTTCAGCTCTCTTTTCTTTGTCCATGACTCCAACAGCCTTAGGAACACCCCATCTAACTCTTAAAGGACATCCGGCAATCACAGATTTGCCTTTGCAGGATGATGCTGCTGCTTCTGCGGCCTCGCGTGTCTCGTAGTTGATGAATGCGCAGTGCGTCATGTGTGAACACACTAAACTCTTGATTTTGCCGAAAGCCTTAAAGAATTCGCGAATCTTGAACTCTGGTAGATCATCCTCAATTCCCGTGACGAATAATGACATTATATTTTTGTCAGTAGGTGGCAGCCAGTCATTCGGACCGGGGGGAGGTAACGATAGGGCATTCTTTCCGCCTTTGCGGTTGGTACCTGACGCAACTGCAGCCCTGGAATCGCGAGTTCGCACGGGACCTGGACCGCCTACACCGGCGCCTACTGCTAAGTTCCCACGTTGTGGACCACTACTAGCTGATGCTAAGTCGTAACCAGCACTCCGGCCAGACTTATGGTAGGGCTTACTGTTAGCCAGCTTTCGCAATAGCTCCCGAGCTTTTTCGTCCGTATTGTTGTACTCTTCAATCCCAGCTTGACCTTCTTCAATAGCGCGTTCGTTATTCTGCGCAAAATATTCGCGGTTGATATCTGAAGAAGGGCCTGGTGCTACCATCTTCAAGGCTGCGTCGCGAACTACGATGGGCAAGCCGAATGAAAGATCGAGCATGCAGCATTGACAGCAATTCTTCAGACGTGCGCAGGTCAGGCATATGTTTGTACGCTTCTTGCGCCCTTGAGCTCGATCTGCGCTCCATGAGAATATAGTAAATGGTCGAGTGCAGAGCTTGCATTCAGCTCCATAATCCTCTTTTAGCATTTTAACGTATGGATTTTCCGGGAGGCAATTCTCGCAGACAGAAGGAAAATCAGTAGTCTCCCAGCCTGACCTATTCAGGTCCTGTTTGATTTGGGGAGGCATGCTTGTAATAGTTTCTGACTAGGTTGAGTTGCTAACTCTGTATCAAATCGGTTGTCGCGTAGCTTTAACAAATTGGTAGTATATACTTGAGGAGATAAGTGTGTTTTCCGATGCTTTGAAGATGGTTTTGAGAAGGTAAATACGGTTGACAAATAGAGAGCTGGCCAATAGATGATGAAGTAGTAGTAAACATATGCGAGGGAGTTTACCATAATAAATTCTGGGCTCATGATGCGAAAGGTAATAATAATCAGAATATACATTTGTGCCGCGTTTCACCGCCTTAATTATAATAAACCCCTGCTACCATCTAACCCTTATACTGTGCCAAACTGCTGCAAAGTTAGCCTTCTAAGTTGCCAGCTTGTATATATTGTTGGTAAGACGATTGATCGGGTTGTCATGTAACAATTGATAACCTATTGACAACAGAGCGTAAGGCAATGGATAACGGAAAACCAATAATATACAGCCTTTATGATGACAAAATCTACTTACGTTGAGTATGATAAGTAGTACACATCCTATAAAATTTGGATATACGTAACTTACACTCTGGAAGCTACGTTGTATGGAAATCTAACTGCACCCACATCTACCTGAACTATGACTGGGTTTCATATTGGGGGTTTTGACACTATCATTGTCTCCACGTTCAATTTCGTCGTGGATATTGAGACCTTAGTGTTCACGGTCAGACATAGCCAAGCAATCGTTAAAAAGAAACAAGTATACATGCTATTACTTACGATATAGATCGTTGCCATCACTTTGTCCTTGAACAACGTTGTGTCTTAGGACTTGAGCGACACCCTTTGCTAGCTCGATAGCTTTAATGGTATTAGGATCTGACGGGGATAGAGATGCCTTCTCTTGAAAGCCCTGGCGAATTTGATGGCGGGCTGCCGAAAGAGTACTGATATCACCTGGGGTCCATTAGTTGATGCTCTTGCTAACCAAAGAAGATATGATGTATATCTTTGGTGAATATTATTTACCAGCGAAGGCAACTCGAGTTGCACGCCAAAGACTTCTGTAAACAGCTTCAGCCATATCTGTTCCGAGTAGAATAAAGAGATATTAATATGAGCACTTGAGAACCTGAAGCGATCAGTTAACTGTTCTGTCGCATTGATTTGTGAGTAATCAGATGTACAAAGTCGATTTTTTATGCCATGTTTACCCGCTGTTTAAACGCGAATGCGAGATAGGGTTATGTAAGCATACGTGTTCGTATTCGTGACCGGGCTTCTTTTAACGTGCAACACTTGCTGCCAAACTCAACCTGGGCATATTATTTGAATGAAACTCATCTGTATAGTTAGTTGATTGTTGTACTAGGTTATATTATGTCACGAGAATCTCACATGTAGCATAGCAACATCTGTATCTCTGCTTATTTATATCCGAGTACGAATTTGAGGTGCTGGCATTGGCATTCTAATGTTAATCAAGTTATGATCGATGAATGATAACAGACATCGAGCATAGAAGCTACACTGACTCAAGGCTTGACTGAATTGTATTCGCAATAGAGAAATAGCCTTAGTGAAATATTAGTAGCAACTATGCCTGTAATTGTGATTTGAGTTCCGAGTGCAAGACTGCAGTTGCTGTAGAATATCATCAGTAGACAGATATTGTTAGTTGCGTACAGTTGCGTCGATGCGAAATATATTCACATGTCAAGAGTGTAGATAAAGCAGCCTTTTGTCAGATGGATTCAAACCCCATGTATAACCCGTTTGTCCTTAGAAGCATGAATATGGAGCGTAGCTCGAAAAGGAGAAGTCAGGGGTTATGGTTCTGATAGCTTGTTTTTTGGGCGACCAGAAGAAAATTAACGATTTTAATTTAGGTGGACAGGTCGCTCTATCAAAAATCTAGAAACTATGTAGCTTTTGCTCTATTTGCTGGCATAGTACGGCCAACGCGCTAGCTTGTTCCTGCCTTTAAAATTATCCTATATATACAGGCATACTCTCCACCGTACTCCGTTGCTTTAAGTTGTCCTCTATCTCTACCCACTTTCCATCTTCCCTTCTACTTGTTCTGTTGTTCGTGCCGCAATCGCTCTTGCGCACCTATCCCGCACTTCCTTGTGTCTTTTCAACAATAGGACCATCCACCCTCGATATCATGTCTGCTACTACATCTGCCCTCGAGCGTGAAGACCACGCTCGTGATGCTGCCTTCAACAAGGCTATGCACGGCGCTAGTGCGCAGGCTTCTGGCGGCATCGCTGCCATGATGAAGAAAGACCGCGCTGCTAAGCAACTTGCAGTCGACGAATACTTCAAACACTGGGATAACAAGGCTGCTAAAGATGAGACTGCCGAGACCCGCGCTGTAAGGCCCTTCCATCAATCTCCGTACTAAATATTTGGTACTTGTTACCAGACATGACACCACGCTTTTACTAATATATAATATCTCCCCAAATATAGGAGCGTACTGCCGAGTATGCCACACTCACTAGACATTACTACAACCTTGCTACCGATCTGTACGAGTATGGTTGGGGCCAATCATTCCACTTTTGCCGCTTTGCCTACGGCGAACCTTTCAGACAGGCCATTGCTCGTCACGAACACTACCTTGCCCACACTATTGGTATCAAAGAAGGTATGAAGGTTCTTGATGTTGGATGTGGTGTTGGTGGCCCTGCCCGTGAAATTGCCAAATTCACCGGATGTCACGTGACTGGTCTGAACAACAACGACTACCAAATTGAGCGTGCTACCTACTATGCTCAGAAGGAAGGCCTCTCTAACCAACTGGAGTTTGTCAAGGGTGACTTCATGGTAAGCCGTCATCCAAAAAATGTCCCGGATATTTGTATTGTAGACAACACTAACTTATATTGCTAGCAAATGTCGTTCCCTGAAAATAGCTTCGATGCTGTTTACGCTATCGAGGCCACTTGCCACGCTCCTTCTCTAGAGGGTATCTACAGTCAAATTTTCCGCGTCCTGAAGCCTGGTGGAATATTCGGTGTCTACGAATGGCTAATGACCGATAACTACGACAATGATAACATCAGTCACCGCGAAATCAGATTGGGTATCGAACTCGGTGATGGTATCTCCAACATGTGCAAAATCTCTGAGGGAATAGCTGCGATGAAAGCGGCTGGCTTTGAACTTCTGGTCCACGAGGATCTAGCTGATCGTGATGACCCCTACCCGTGGTACTGGCCACTGTCTGGCGAACTGAAATACATCCAGTCTGTTGGCGATGTTTTCACGATCGTTCGCATGACCAAATGGGGCCGTACATTCATGCATAAGCTGTCTGGTCTTATGGAGATACTGAGAATCGCGCCTCCTGGTACCATGAAGACTGCCGACTCTCTAGCTGTCGCTGCTGACTGTCTGGTTGCTGGTGCTCGCGATCACCTCTTCACCCCTATGTACCTCATGATTGGCAAGAAGCCTGAGTAAATAGGACCTATGTGGGAGCTGAAAAACATATCAATCTCTATGTGCTTATTCCTCAACATAGACCTATTGGTGTGTACTCGTAATGACTGGTGTTACTAATGTAATTATGGCGGTGTTTCTAAAACTGGGAGACAAGTTGACATTTCTTCTTTTATTCTTTTAATTTCTTATTTATTACTAGGGTGCGGTACGACTTGCTTATTTCTTCGTCATATTGTCTGGTTGTTAGCACCCACCTTGTATTATTTCATCAATTCTTCTCTCTGTCGCAACATTTCTACATCCTGCTTAATCATGGCACATAATGTAAGATGTGTCCCACCAAGTCTCAATTTTTTTGATATTTACCAAGTTCACATGTAAATATAACTTAGATACAAACTCTCTATTGTTCCAAAGCAATGCTAGTTAATAATCGCTTCTAAAGCGATACTTTGGTACAAAAAAATGACTTATAGTACTTGAAAAGGTAATACACTGTTGTAGCTGGATATTTTATGTGTGTTAATTTTACTGCTTCCCTCTATCCATATATATATGTTATATATATGTAGCTAAAGAAGCTACTATATACAAAGTTTAATTACTAAAAAGATTGGTTAGGTCAGGTTTCAGTAGAAGAAAGTGTTATCAAGGTTCGCTGTCGCTTGTACTCTTCTCGCTAGTAGTGGTGGCTTTGATTTGTGCTTTGAGCACATCATCAATGATCTTTGAGCCTTCGTTAACTTCGCCGTTGTGGGCGCCACATGCCAAACATTTCCAAGTGCCAATTTCAACCAAGGCTTTGACACCGGGAGGGGCTTGTCCATTGACAACACGGCACTTTTGACAGATCAAGACAATCCGGTTTTTGGGATCCTTTTCATCTTCTCCAAGGAGGAGATCTAGAATTCGATCATACCAGTGTGACTCAGGTACTATGGATGCTGATGATTCCATTCTTTGGTGTCTTGGATAAGTAGGAGATGAGACGGGAATTGATGTGCTACTGCTATATGCGCTGGGTGCGAACTCTTCGGTGGTCTCAAGTGGGATTTGTACAGGGCGAGATGGACTTTGGGGTATAGAATGGCCCAACGGTGACCCAGTACGGTTGATGTTGGCGGTTGGAGGCGGTGGTAAAGTTGTTCGACCTTTTGGGGCCTGATTAGTAGCTAGAGCATCGGGCGTACCCTTAGAGTTGACTTTTGAATCATCTTTGCCTAACTTTGATGGACTCTTAGAATTGTAGGATCCACCATACTTTTCCAAGAGCTCGAGAGTACTATCATACTTTGTAGCATCTTTAAGTTTTTGGATGGTCTTTTCGCGTTCCGTCTGGTACTCCTTCAGTCGGGATTCTAAGGTGTCGATACGGAAGTCGTAAAATGAAGTTGCAATCTGTCTCAGCACGTAGACTCTGATAAGGAAATAAGAGTGTCAGTAGGAGGGAGGAAGCATTATAATGGCAATTATAAAGGTAAAGCTTACAGTACTGGTGCGCCTGCAACACCAGTCCACTCGATTGTGCCCATTTTCTGCGATCCGACAACGAGGAAAGCTACGATGACATAGACGAGGTAGGCGAACGTAAGATACAAGACCAGTAAAACCTTCACTCTACGAGATCGAGCACGAGTTGCATCAAGCTGTACTTGAGCAGTGGTGATCTTCCCAGAGAGTGTGGATAGAGTCTTTTCGAAATCAGCAGTAGACGATGTGTCGCCCTGATAGATAGCACGATACAGCATGTTAGCGGAGAGACTTATCGAGGATGAAGTTAGGTGTTTGATGGATCAGGTAACTAAGGTGTCGTGCCGACATATGGCTCAACAGAACAGATAACGCCAAGTAAGCAACTTACTTTCCAAGGCCAGAATGACACCATGATCGAAGGTGTGCGCTGATCAGGCGCAAATGTGTGGAACGATGGGAGCACTTATTTGATGTGATCAACAAGTTCGATGAAATCAAAGGAGATGTAGAAATGGCAATGGTGGTGGTATTGGTGATTCAGAGCTAACTGTTGAGCAAGCTACAGTGTACCTAGTCCGAAAGAAAAAAGAATACAAGATCAGCCGCTCTAATCTTTGCCAGTTGTAGTTTTGACAACAGGAAGCTTGCTGGAATTCGCTTGTGACGACATTACTGTATTATGATAACCCTTATTCAGAAATGCCGAGTGGACAGGTACAGTACACTCATGCAAATATCCAGTATTTAACCGCTGCAGGCTGTCGCAGTGCTAGCAATTACTCTTTCCCTAAATGCTTTTTTTTTGAAAGGCCATACTAGCGTACTACAGAAGGCTGCAGCCATAGGTGGTTCAAGTGATGGATGCTCAGCAGGGTTGCAGCTACAAAGGGTTGGAAAAAGTACTACTGGAGCGGTTAGTTGTATGTTATTAATTAAGGCAGACTAAGTGAGATGAAGCAAAAATTCTATGCATTTCATAACTAGGAACTAGCATGCGAACACTTGAATTAACGGGCGGATCCTCCAGAGATGTTCGTATGCGATTGAATTAATTGTAGGGTCTAAAAAAGTAATTGGGTTTTTTGCAACTCTGCCCATCCACTTAGTGAATATTCGTCGTATCAATTGCATAGTCACTGCCTTTGAAGTTGATAAAAGTTTGTTAGTTGGTTGTTCGATAGTGAACTAGCCCTGTGGGTGCCTAAGTAGTGACATCAGCATAAGTAAAGCTTATGCCGCAGGACCTTATCTGCTCAACACCTGCATCTCGCTCACCATCTCAACTTTGCGACAACATCTCCAAATAAGAATATATCTCCGCACCGATAAAGGGCACTTACTCCACATGCCAATCTGGCCGTTTTGTTCATTCCATTAATACGCAGCTGGCGCTAGAGAGCACCCACCACTGAATTTGCTCCATAGCTCTAACACCGTGGCCTTGTAGCCAGCTTCATCATCATGTTCCAGGTAAGCAAGCCTAGGACTCGAATCAAGAAGCTTGCGCTAAGTCGATACTCATATTTTGAGCATCCATACAATACAATATATCTGAACTAACAGAGGCGACGACTTATAGAGACTCAAAGGAGCAATTGACCGTACAATTGCTGAGGAACAAGCCCGAATGAAAGCGCTCTCAGACCAGACGGCTCCTACATCATCAACACCAGGCCAACCTCGCCGCTCAACATCCACGAACCCAGGGAGTAGTGCTTCGCCAGCTCGACGAGCACGTAAGAAAGTGTCCGAAGACTATAACAATACCGACCAATTGTCTAATCCGGACCCATCTGTGTTCGAGGCTGCATTTTCAATGGACGACACTGAGCAGTCAGTCCAGAGTTCACTTTCCCAAGTTTCTGGATCTTCGGAACGTCCTCTTCAGGACTCGCTTGGCACAACACTCAACCGGGGTGATGGTACAGGGCTCAATGACGAGCATGCTCCAGTAGAGAGGATTGTATCTCCGCGTCCAGACTCAAACATCTACTCCGAGCTACCGATCGAAGTCAGATCCAAATTACGCAAATTCGAAAAAATAGAGGGCGCGTATAGCGGTATGTATTGATCGTGCAACACTATACGTGACATAATTACTTCTAATTCTGGACATCAAAAAAAACTGATATTATCTGTAGAGCTGCTTCGCTCATATCGCATTGCACACGGCCGCGCTACGTCCATTGAACCATTCGAACGAGTTCTCAAAGAAAATACACCATTGACATCTATTCGCGACCCTGACGCTCTTGCTGAATACTTGAATCAGGTTCAGCTGAAAAGTGACATGCTGATGGATGAGTTGAAGCGTATCACTACCGAAAACACAGACCTCAAGAAGACCAACACCACACAATCTGATGAAGTAACGAAACTTCGAAAGGAATTGGAGGCTGCGAGCAAAATCCCCGTCAACCCTTCAGGCAGTAGTGGCGATGCTGTAGATGGTGAACGTCGAAACTCTTCCGATTTCTTTTCCTTTGATGCTGAAGTCAAAGATCCGAAAGAAGAACTTACAGAACCAGCGGAAGAATTGTCGGAGCATAGGCAGAACATCGCTCGTTTAGAGACTGAAGTTGAATCTTTAAAGTGTCAAGTTGATTCGGTAAAAGAAGAATTACAAAATGCACATGACTCTCATGTAACTGAAGTAGCTCGTTTATCTGCGGACGTCCAGTCTCTCACATCCGAGCTCGAAGCAAAGGATGAGCGGTTATCACAGCTGACTGCCCAACTTTCAGAAGCCAACGCGAAGCTTGACCTAGCCACAAAAGAAAAGTCATCTCTACAGATCGAGCTTGACTCTGAAAAGGTTGACATGAAAACACAAGTCGAATTGTCTGCAAGCGCTGCAAGATCTGCAAAGAAAGAGCTTGCTAAAGCTACAGCTGCATCTTCCACCCTGAAAGAAACAATCACAGAGTTGAAAGCCACTGTCATCGATCTGGAATTAGCCAAAAAGGTGGACCAAGCACGAATTGCCGAACTTACAATAAAGTTAGCAGAGCACACTGCAGAGCCTGAAGTGGCGCCTGCAGCCGAAATGTCTGAGCCACCTCCAGCCGAGCCATCGCCAAGTACTCCCCAGACCGGAGGGGCCAAGAAGAAAAATAAGAAGAAGAAGAAGGCCGGCGTTGCAAACAATACACACACATCTCTTGCTCCTCCACAGGTGGGAGGTACTTCTCCTGCAAACTCTCGCCCTGTGTCGCCTGCAACTCAGTCTACAATTCCTGGTCTCGAAGCCGAAATAGCCCGCCTCGAGGCGGAGGTTGCCAGCAAAGAGAACCAGATTCAGAGACTTATTCAACAACGGAAGGACACAGAGGCTTTGCATGAGGAAATTGAAACTTTGAGAGATGAACTACTTGACATTGGCCAAGAACATGTCACGTCCCGAGCTGAGGTCAAAACTCTTGAACAGGACAAGGCGAAGCTTCAAGTGCAGATAAAGAATCTGCAAGAGGAGATATCTTCAGGCGGCGTTGTTCAACAAGAATTAGATGGCCTTAAGAAAGAGTATGATGAGTTTAAAGTGAAAACCGAAACATTGAAATCGGATCTCTCAGCCGCAGAATCTTTAGCTCAAAGTCGGTTCCGTGACTTAACTGAGTTGAAGGAGGTTTTGCAGCGTGCCCAACCCGAAATGAAGAGTTTGCGAGAAGATTCGGCCGCCCTGAAGGCTGCACAGGAACAACTTGCTAATAAGGCTAATGAACTTCGTGGTCTGGAGAAGCGTGAAAAGGAACTACGATCAGAACTTAGCCGCACTCAACGTATTGGTGCTGACCGGGAAGCTGAGATCAAGACATTACGTGAGAAGGTGGCCAACGAGGAGAAAACACGACTGCGCTATGAGGACGCTCAACGTACAGCAGGCCGTGATTTGCGTCGGGCCCAGGCCGAAAAGATCGAAATTTCTGCTCGCGAGGAGAAGTCTACACGTGAACTTCAAAAGGTCCAAGAGGAGCTGCAAAAGCTACATCCCAAGGTCCAAGATCTCGAAGACCAAGTCGAGAAGCTTGAACGCGAAAAGCTTCAACTCAAGGGTGAGGCTGATCTCAAGGGACAGCAGTATGTTAACGTGCAGTCTCTGGTCAGCGGCATGCGCGATGAGGCTGGGGAGCTACGCGTCCAGCTTCGCGAAGCCCAGTCACAAGCTGAGTCTGTTGCCGAAGAGTTGATAGAAGTACAGCGTCTGTTGAGCGAGCGTACTAGAGAAGCAGAGACAATGCGCAGAATGCTTGCAGATGTGGATGAGAGGGCCGATAACAAAGTCCGCGAGATCAGAGCGCGTTTGGAGGCTGCCCAAGAAGAAAGGGATCGCATGGAAGATGAGTCGAGTGCTCTTGCTCGCCGGAAAACACGAGAGACCGAGGAACTGCGACAGAAACTACGTGACCTTGAGCGGGACGTCAAACGCCTGACTACTGAGAAAGAAGAACTACAATTGCATGAGAGCGAATGGCGCCAACGCCGGGATGAACTAGAAGGCATCGAAACAGGCGCCACTAAAGAGCTAGATGAAATGCGTATCGCGGTATCTGATCTCCGGGTAGCTTTGGAAGCTTCCGAGAAGCAGCTCCGGGATGCTGAATGTCATGGGGCAGACATGCGCAAAATGCTAGATGAGACCAAACAGCGCTACGATCGTACTGTTCGTGACCTCAAAGCAGCTCAACTCCGGCTCGGCTCGTCTCCCAGCCGAGCATCACTAGACTCGACGACATCTAGCAACACTATCAACGTTGGTGGTGCTGCTGACACCATGTATATTAAGACTATCATGCTACAATTTTTGGAGCAAAAAGATGCGAAGCACAGAGCACAACTTGTGCCAGTGCTTAGCAAACTTCTCCAATTCAACCAGTAAGTTCGTTCTATCTGCTGGCCAAAGCTGGCTTGAATCATAACATACAGTTATCCTGGAAGACTAACCACATCAAACACAGAAATGATGAGAAGAAATGGATGGCTGCTATCCAAGCAATTGGAAACCGGTAATTGAAATTTTTTTGAGTCTCACATGTGAAGGGATCGGGCGGGCACATTAGTAGCCAAATATTCATAAACTCTACACCAACTGACTTACTCTTCTACTCTACTATATGCCTGCCTATACGCATATCTGTCTAAAACAGCCAGCTTCAATTTCGTGAACAGTGACGATTGCTGATTACATAAACCACCGTAAGTGCATTGGAGGATTATGACGTCTGTCCCTTCCGGCAAAGCGGGTCCATCCTACGGCCCGGCCCGTATAGTGGGTCGACTCCACATTACACGTTAGTCCACGGTGGCTGTTACTCTTAGTACAGAATTCGAATATACAAAGATTTTAGGAGGCTCTAAATCACAAGCTATACCAACTAGTGGAATAGGAGGTCTTTGGACGGATCTATGATATTATGAAGAATGTATTGTATTCTCTACTTCTTCCATGTCTGAAGACGTGTAATCTTACTCATTTTGCTGGGCTATTTTAAAGAAGAGAAGAATGAAACATACTGGTTTAATAAGAAGTAAGGCGCAAGTTAAAAACAGATAGCTACTATGTACGTAAGGGGAACAACGAAGCATAACTAGTTATATATCGTGCTTGCATATAATGGGAAATGTGTCATGCTATTACATAACACAACGGTAATCACGACATAGCGTTGGCAAGAGTTGGGGAAGCTCCATCTGTCAAATAGAAAAAAAAAGAAAGCAGGACTCACACGGGTGGTCTACGCATTGGAAGGAATCACACAAAGATACGAAAGAACATATTGGAGACGATAAGAAAACGAGGAAACCTAGAATTGGATAACAAAAATATATGAATATGAAAAAGAGCAAGAAAAAAAAAGCAAGCAATACATGATGGTGATCAGATAGACTAGAATGGGAATAAAACTTGATTGGGACTGGAACCGAAAGAGATGTGACTGGAAATTCTGTGAATATGAGCTGTGCGAAGATAGATAAACGCCAAAAGGAAAATAGCAACCATGAGTGGATGAGAGGCATATAAACAACGCACTCTCCCAAAAAGGCCGAGAATAAGTCGTGACAAGTTAAAGTGCAAGATGTACGATGATGGATGAACCATTCATTAGAAGTGGGATACAATTTGCGAGGAAGGCAAAGCAAGTAAAGGAATAGACGACGGAAAAGATAAGATCGAAGAAAGGCAAAACAAAACAAAGGCTGGGTAGATAAAGCTCAATCATGGTGATGAGAGCAGGTGTGTGCTGTTGGTAACCATAGGGATAGTTGGGGATATACGATATAAATTCGAATATGATCGTAACATATAACTGGGGAGGGGGGGTGGGGGAGGATATGAGCATATGCTAAGTTAAGGCATATCAGGACGAGAAGTAACGTCATTGTAAAAATGGAAAAGAAATGAAAAAGAAATGAAAAGACAACAAGATAATGGAACGAAAGGCCAAGAAAGAAATGACGATGGCAAAAAGAAGGATCTTGAATGCTTCAAAGGAGAGGAACATACATGCCCACGATAATGAATCCATTAGAGCTTGAGAACGACTGACTGACTGAGGGGAAAGAAACAGAACCCACTAAGATGACTTCTGAATCGGCGACAGATCTACCTTGCCTTGGAGATTTTCAACCCACTGACTCTCCAGCCAGCCAACTTCTTGGTAAGCGACATACAGGCGCGAGGCTTTGTTCACGTCAATGTGGCAAGCGGTCTGGGCATCTGTCTTGCGAAATACTTTTCCTTTTTCAAGGCAGTCAAGGCGAGATAGGAAAAGGCGGCGCTTGCTAGTAAGGTAGGTGGCACAGTCAAGGCGAAGGGTTGAGGCTAGGAGACGTTCCTTGGGATGAAGAAGGTGAAGATGGGGATCTTGGTCCAAGTTGATGGGGTTGCCCTTCCAATCAGTCTTGAGAGCATCACGCTTCAAATTGTCAAGAGTGCTTATAGGTGGACAGATATCAGGCAGGTTTTCAAAGTTCTTGTCCTCACGACTAGCAACAGTGCCACGACGTCCAGACTCGCGTGGGAAGTTCTCGACAGGGAAAACACCGGAGCCAGCAACGCCACGAGTAGCCCCCGAAGTGATGGTGCGACGGCCACGGGGCGAATTGGCATCGGTAGTCGTGAAATCATGAGTCGGGACATGTTCAGCAGCAGCTACAAGAGCGACTGCATATGCGGCTTCGTTGGCGGCTACGTCTGTGTCGGAGAGAGTGGCAGAAGATGCCGTTGGTGGCGAAAGAGCAGAGCGGGCGGTAGACCGTGTTCCAATAGCAGGAGAAGCTGGAAGCCGATCAGCCGCCTTCTTGATACGGCCATGAACAACACCACCACCAGAAGAGGTTCCTGGACGAGAGTTGGGCGTTGTGCCTGAGGTGTAGGATGTTCCACCAGCTAAGAAGCCAGACCCATTCCGTCGCGCAGGCTCGGATCTGGGGTGATGGTCCCGTAGGTAGGCACCACGGGCAACGTAGTAATGCTGACGATCGGTGTTGCAGACCTGGACATAGCGGGATCTATCCTGCATGTATATATTGTTGAAATTTCCGCCAATGAATTGGGGCTTGCCATGACCCATCATTACAGCCTGCGAGCTGTAGATGACGCGGTCTAGACAAGCGTGGATATCATCGCTTAGGCCTTTTAGTGACTCATTGATGCCAGACGAGCGGCAGCTTGAGTAGGAAGACGTAGTAGATGCAGCTGTGAACAAAGGTGGATGGATAATGTCAGACAGCTCGTCGGCCGTGGCATCCATGACCATAGAGGCCGGTGACATGAATGGGTTAGTTGATTCACCATTAGGAGCATAGCTGCGAGAAACTGGCGGTAAAGGACTAAGACAAGTATTGTTGGCTGAGGTGGCCATCTGACAATGAGTTACTGGAGGCGAGACAAGCGATGATAGAGCAGAATTCTTGCTGGCGGGGTGTTCGCGGGTCTGCGAGATATTCTGGGAGATATTGCCATAGATAGGCAGCAGAGCGTCAGAAGCGGCCATATTGGACACGAGGGCCTGGCGAGTAGACTGGTTGTCCATGGTTATTGCAAGTTGTTGAAGACTTGAGAAGTAACAGAGTAGAACACCAAGTTGACTACAGAGGGAGAGAGAGAGAGAGAGAGAGAGAGAGAGAGAGATCTGAAAGCGACAAAGGTTGCTGATAGATGGCAAAACAAATATGGGCGACTAAAGTGTCGTAGGTGAATATCCGCAATTAAGAGATACTGAAGGCGCGGATATATGAATGTAGATTATGATAGTTCCGAGAACTAGTAGGACGTTTCGTGATTGTAGAGAGAGATAAGAGAACTAGATCTCTCGCCTCTTATCCACGGGGGAGGGGGGGGGGCCGTCTTGGAAGACTTGAACAAAGGCAAGACTTCAGTTGATTTTGATATGAAAAGACCAATATGGATGCAAATGCAGAAAAAGGCAAGAAGAAGACTAATCGAAACAACAGCCAATCTCGGCTTCTAACTTGGGGCGGAAGTTGAAAGACGAGATTGAGGCTATCGCGGCGCCAGAAGCAGAGCCGTCGGGTGGCACAGCAGCCGAGTCGATAGAAGGGATTTCTGCGTAGATTGGGGAACTAGATTACGTATGAATTGGCGACGGGCCAAAAAATAAACAAGGAGAGATGGAAAGAGAAAGAAAGAAAGATGAAAAGGAAACAAAAGACCGAAGAAGTGTACAGGCGGGCGGCAGGCAATCCGACAGTAGACGAGACTAGCCACAGCAAAAAAAAACTAGAGAGACAGCTTGTATATAAGGATGCCGATTGAAAATGGATTGAATGTTCCGGCTTGAGAAAGAGTTGGACAAGATAGAAGGGACGCCTACCAGTCATATAAAGATGTTCGTATATGTATGTGGTGTGAGAAAGAAGAAGAAGAAGAAGAGGAAGAAGAAGAAGAAGAAGAAGCAGCAGTAAGACTAGAGGCTAGACGGCACCTGGGGTCTGTCTACCTTGTGACTGTCCAAAGTATAAAACACCAAATAAAAAGTGCAAAAAAGTATACAATGGGAAATAATTCAAGGTACCAAAGCACCGCCCGTTTGCTAGTGCGTGACTCGACAACCAAGCCAGCTGGCTAGAGGAATGGTTCACGCATGAACTCTGAATAGTCAGTTTAGTTGTTGGTGCGGATGAAGACGAAGCGCAGCTTTTTAGTTGACCCAAAGCCAAAATACAGCCAGCAAGTAACAAAAGCAACAAAAGCAACAAAAGCAGTTGTTGCAATTGATTATTCTGTTTTTGGAAAGAAAAGCGGAGCCAGGCTAGTGTAAGAAAGAAGCAAAGATCGAGTTTGGGGCAATTGTTGTTGAAGTAGCCTACAATGGGATGAAAAATGCAAATGGGGCACTTGCATGAGAACGGAACAGAGAGTTAAAGTTGTTGTTGGCTTCTGCAGCTAACTAGCAATGTTTGCGCCTTTAAACTTTGGCGACAAAAACCGAGGTAGAATAGAAAGGAAAGGGAGAAAGAAAGAAACAAGAAGCCTTGATTTTACCTTTGTCTTTCCCTTTTCTCTGTTACTTTGCTCTGTATACTAGGAGACAGAGGAGAGAGAGAGAGAGAGAGAGAGAGAGGGGGGGGCCATGAAATAGGGGGCGTATAGAAGGCAAGTCACTCTGAACGGTGTTAGATACAGGCTCCGACGAATCTCACCACTTGTAAAATAAAGCCAGCCCGACTGCTTTGCTGTCTCCCCTCCCCTCTCTTTCTCTCTCTCCTAAATACAAACCAGTCAGGCAAGCACAACATACATACTTACAGATGAAATCATGGCCTAGCAATTCACTGCTGGCATGTGATACGATACTGAGCCTAGAGTCGCTTTCACTAACAGAGCGAACATAGAAAAGTATATCGATTTAATTCAATAAGCCGAATTGGCTCAGCAGACGCTTGTACAATGCGATGTACAGATAATCGAGGCGGCGACCAGGCACGCATGGAGGAGGAAGCATCGGTTTTAGCAAATGTCTGCTTTAGCTGCTTCTAGTACTACTACTATTACTACTATCATATGTGCTCAGGTGGCATAACCCAATTGCTACTTGGTAATCAAGAATAACCATTTGAGATTCGATCAGTCAGTCAAAAGCTGAACGAGTTCGATGATTATTGCTGGAACTTGCCAGGTAGTAAGTAGTAAGTAGCAGAATAAGCCAAGCTGGTACTAATAGTAGTGACCCAGGGCTTACTACCCCCAAAAGTACTGGCTAGAAATGCGCCTATCCCATAGAAGTTCCAGGGCCCTAGAAAGCATTCAGTTGACATCACAGAGAGACCAAGGCCACACTGGCGACGTACACTATTAAACATCGAGCTTTACATCATTCTAGAATCTCCAAAGCATTGCCGTCATCGTACCATGTTTTTGTCCTTGACAGCAATTAGCATCAATATCGGTGTGTATGTTATAACATGAGACAACCCCGAACGGAGGGGCCAATAGGTCAAAGGTACCTGCGATATACCTGTACTATGTATATGTAGGCTTTGGCAGCTGCGCCAAGGGCTTTGTAATTAGCGTCACATGTATTTGCATAAGACTACAGCTAACATTTCTTTCTCAATGAAAGCTACCACTAGCAGCTCATGATGTGTTGCACTATTTCTTGTCTAATCCCTAAGAACGGTCTGACCGCTAATGCCAGAAGTCAGATAAGAAATAATACTGTTCGTGAAAGGATACTAACCCGTATATGAATCATGATGAGTTAAACGGTGATAAAAGAAGCAGGAAATCATGATTATCAATATAGATTATCCATATGAATACTACTGCTACTACTGAAATATATATTTATATATTTCTTTTCTATAATTATATACATACTAACTAACCTAAGCCAAATAATCAATTGATTGCTTGTCAAAAGACTATTGCTACACCACGCATTGTGACGACGAATGAAATACAGCTGGACAAGCTGCATAACCAGTGTTTATACAATTATCTATATGCATAGCACAACGCCTATAGAGTGAAAATGCCATCGCGTTTTATACTATATAGTGTAATCGAGTAATGAGTTA
The DNA here is from genome assembly GCA_001856765.1 of Endoconidiophora polonica. Taxonomy (NCBI): domain Eukaryota; kingdom Fungi; phylum Ascomycota; class Sordariomycetes; order Microascales; family Ceratocystidaceae; genus Endoconidiophora; species Endoconidiophora polonica. The sequence continues at coordinate 32,527 of LXKZ01000588.1, forward strand.
ANNAATGAGTTAAAAAAAAAAAAATACTATATAGTGGTACTAAAGTTAGTACTTGACTTAATCAGGTATGGTCTTATCATAAGCGCCTCCTCTACTCTCTAATCCAATACAGACTATGAAAACGCCAGCTTACTATTTGCATAAACCGCCCATCGATTGAACTGCAATTGAATGTACGAAAGTAGTACTGTTGCTTATTTCAGGGCAGAGGAAGCCGATAGATAGCGCATGATATGCTTGAGAGTCTCTTCTGTTTTACCTCACCTCACCTTTAGCTTATATCTCCTCATCTCACATGCAATCTCAACCTACCCGACTCATGGTCAAATTCGACAAGGATCACTCTAGTCTGTGAAAGGCTTTAGGATCCACCAAGAGTAGAGCAGTAACAGTGCAGCAAATTCAGCATTGACTATGATGATGTAGTAGCGGCATCTACTACCGCCAATATGCTCACAGCATTAATCGTATGGCCAAGCTGGACTAGCCACACGCATGTGAGAACACTGACTGACTGCATTGACTGCATATGTCTGTACTCTGATTTGACCAAGCAGAGAAGGGCTCCGGAACAATAAAAAAGCACGGAAAATTACAACCTGGGAAACAACCCCCCCCCCCCCCCAAAGTGCAATCAGTAGACACCAACATCGTATGTATTGCGATGTCCCGATTGTGCCGATGATACAAACATCGCAATGCCTGGCCTTTTGCACAACAGCCGTTCAAACTGGGTGCCATCGCAACACGTCGCATATACTAGTACTAGTCCATTTGTTGCACATTTCGTCGACAAAGTCGCAGCTCGCGTTCACTCTACTATGTATTATAGCCAAGCGATCGATAATGGGTTGTTGTCGTTGTCGTGCCTTGATTTCAGCCCCCCCTCCCCCCCAGAGCTTAGTTACAGTGCTACCAGAAGCAATGACACTAACTGATTAGTGTTTCAAGTATTTTATACGGCGTGTGTCTATCTGGACTTAGATCAGCTTTCTTAGTAAAACCCAATTGCTGCTACTTCTACTAACTGGCCACTGCTACAGACAGCACATAAGTACTACTTGTACTATATTGTTTGTCTGCCCCCTCCCCCCCCCATGCTCACATGCTCACATGCTTACCTGTGGCGAGCGAGTCACAGGCACAAATGCAAATCATGTGTATTTGTAGCACTGTATGCTGGTCTATCTTTCGGATTCATACTGCGACGAAGAAGTGAGAGAGTACTATTACTGGCCTGGCATGAAGAAAGTATTATTGTATTCTGTAACTGACATCTGATCTGATTGTTTTTTTTTTTGTTTGTATATATAGTAGTAGAGTAAGTATGCCTTGAACTGGATTTGTTTAGGGGGAAAAGAGAAAAATGTTTACTCATTACTCAATAAGATGCTAACTATGACGAGAAAGTAGGTCATCTTGTAAGGCCGTTTTTTTTTAACTAACAATTCTTTCTATGTTTCTCCGTTTCCGTCTGTAATAGTTGCCCTCGGCTGCAACAAGTGAGTGATGCCACTGCATTATAGATACACGATTGGTAAGCTAGCAAGTGGTTATCTCTGTTCCCTACTATAATGACAACACAACATAATATCGTCGGTAAATATCAACCAACATAGTAGTAGTATATGGGTCATGGTTATATCCTGCAGTTCATCTACAGTTCATTTCATTCGTTAACGGTCGCCCTTTTTTTAAACCTTTAATCAATAAATCGTACTCATCAAGTGACATAATTCACAGTCGATAAGGGAGGTTATAGATCACAACGGGAAACGGAGAGAAACAGCTACCAAGGCTCGCCCATCCATTGCGCACTTGGTTTCGAGTTCATTCAGTCTTCATTAGAGGAGGCCCTGCCAGCTTAAACAGTAGTGCCGTCGTTGCTCAAGATTGCCGTAACACCAAAGAAGCCCACTTACTACTACTACTACTACTACTACTACACGTGCTATGATGGGTCCCCCAAAAGAGACAAATGAGAGCATCCAGGCACTAGCCCTTCCCTCTCCCCGGTTACCCATACACTTTTGATCGACAAAGGCGAGCGAAGGGGAGGAGTATTGAGGCAACAAGCTCAAACTCTCGTATTCATCATCGCATACTTTGCCTACTTGTACTCCTAGCAAGTGATTGCGTACGTTAGCAGACCGTAAAGCAGACTCTACTTTTCTCCAATTCAGTAGGTCAACAGGCCTTACATTGTAAATAGTAAGTGTATTTGTTCAGCCATCAGTATTCGACCCATATCCATGCAGATATAACGTATACACCACCCCCGGACTCCATATCAACTTCATATCAGCAGGGCATATGATAGCAAGACTGTGGGCGAAAAGCTAGATCCACCTTTGCCTTTCAAGCAAGCCCTCTTTCCAATTCTCTTTGTTGTCAAAACTGCCTATTGTTTGTTCTTAGCGCCTGGCCTTGCCTTCTCCAAACCGCGCACAAACCCTGGTCGTAAACACACTAATTGCACACCTCCTGCTCTCATATACAGCCCCCCATCTACTCCCTCCCCATTCTCCACATAAGATCCTAGCTGTACCAGGGGAGTACCTACCGTTCTCAAAAAAAAAGGTACATTATCTAGGCAAAGGCCAGCTGCGGATGCACATTGCCTTCTCCAGTGTAGCGCTAAGCTAGACTAATCTCACACTGTGACCAGGCCTGTTTGGTTCTCCTCCCTTTCACACCCACAACTCTCTAGCATCTCCGTGTATGTTGACAGCACAATTGGCACTGAGCAATTGGCACCGCCTACATTTCTGTTTTCGGACAAATCTCGTCAGAGGACAAGCAAAGCATCACCTGCTCTAGTTTGGGTCACAAGGGGGGGGGAGGGGCTTCTTCTTAATGGACTGTGCACATATTTTATGCACATGCATAATAAATAAATAACTATGCACAAGCTTAGCCTAGGTCAGTTTTACGCCCGATTTGTGGTACTTCTCCATCATTTGTAGAATAGTTGGGTCAGTCATCAACATTTTTTTTTTTTTTTTTCACTCCAGATAAAGCGCCGTGTATAGCAAATAACAGACGAGATAACGTAACTGATAGCTGGCAAGTCCGCCTAATAACCGCTTTAGCAGTAAGCAGCACTCATATTTCTTTTTTTTTTTTTTAACTCATCACTCGATNNGATCCGCGCAAAGGCAGTATAATATATAAAATCATCATCATCATCATCATGTAGAATTATTGATGAACAACAAAAAAAAAAAAAAAAGTCCCCAAGACTGTGTCTTTATATGATCTGGCAGAGGGGAATCGGAATCGTCACTGAGCATCACTTTTGATTCATGTAGACACCAGTGGGTATATATTAGTGTATATATTGATCGCGCTGTTGCCATTCAATAACCATATCTCTTATCCATGTGCCAGGTCATCATCACACCTTATCAAGGAATGTGTACCTTTTCTTTCGCCTCGTTTTTAGCTGTGAGCTTTACTATCTCTACTAATCCTGCTGCCATAATAGCTTGCTTGCTTGGGTCCAGAAGGTGTTACTACCCCACAATAGATATGTTGAATCATCCATAGCCCGCTCAACCAGCAGTCATATGCGTTAGTATATCACTGACTCTACTATATGTGCCTAACTTAACTTAGGGTCTCGTCATTGACTACATGTAATCGAGAAATGAGTATAAAAGATATTGCCCGACTACTTTAGCTGGTTCTATAAATAATATGTCAGCTAACATAAAATCAAGTTGCCAGGTTGCTCCTCTCCCCTGGTATGCCAGCACATGCGTATATATACTGCGCACTTTACTATTTTTTGAATAAGATACATATATCTCATCTGCGCATATGCCTATGCATATGTATGTGGCCGCATTGTAGTTTATGACATATCTCTGCTCAGGACCTTCTGATAGTAGTAAATAGTGCATATTCACCATGCCTGGTACTTGACACTTTATATCCTAAACTTTCCCAGTCTATAATCTTGTCGCCCTTTTTCATAATATCATACTACAATGCTTTCCTGGCCCAGTGTACATATAATGTGGTCCCAAGGTTCATGATGTCACTAGTACTATAAAATGGTTAGATCTGAACGTTGTAGTAAAGGTATACCCATTGACGCCGCTTGTGTTTCTATACCAGATATCTGATATAAGGCATTTCTAATAACACTTCAGGATAGTAAATCTGCCAACACATGCATACAACATCATCGCTACATAACTACCATTTATAATAACACACACACACACACACACACACACACACACAGTTGTAAAAAATACATTCTGTGAATCATAATATTTGCATTTTGAGTCTATCTCTGCCGCTGTAGGACTTATCTAGACTATCTGTACGTGTTCTACATGCTTTAATTGGCCCACAGGAAATTCTTCCCAGGTAGCATCAGAGACTGTCCTCTCCCCGTTGGAAATGTTCATGCCAATACCAATGTGCCCTTTTTGTGTAAGTACTACACGGCTCATAGTACTAGTCAACCATTTTGCTTCAGCGAAGTTTCTTGTATGCTATAACTCTGTAGTTAGTCAGTAAACGAAACTCACATCTACTTGCTAGTCTTTACTCACGTACATATATGAGGATACCGCTAAGTCATCTTCTATGATACACATAGTTCCAAGTTAGGCTAAGAACAATACAATAATTACTACTAGTATTATAATTTTACTAGTCCGGTCCATACATATGTGACCCAAACAATCCCGCTTTGATACTCTATGATGACTGATATTTCGTGATATACTTCTTCTCGGAAATGCATAGACGCTTAGGCGAAGACAGCTAGACTCAATTTCGGGGAAGAACTATTCTTAAGTCTGGACTACTCATAATTAAAACGAATGGATATCATATCTTGGACGGGTAGCCTAATCCAAACTCGAGTCAAGTGGGTGGGTGATATATCCTTTGCTCGTTATCCATCTTAAGATATTCGGATGGAACTCACTAGAAACTATTACTTTGGTCACCACGCAACACGGATTGTTGCTTCAACGACAAGCCATTGCTTCTCGTATCCTACCGTTTTTATTAGCACTTCAGTTATCTCTCACTACCTAAATGGGGTTGCAGTATGTAGAAGCGTGCTCAAGCTATCATACCTAAAGCCCAGAAGGTGACAAGCTCAACTACAAATGTGTATGTATATATGATGATGTTTTCTATCTACTACAGACCGTCGACCCTCTAGGCCTGGCGCGACCTATAGGCCATGCCAACATACCAACACGCAATGATCTCTACTCGTAGCGGCAATGGAACGAACAACCAAATATCTGACAGTGCTCGAACCTCCTTCCTTCGTGCGCTCTTTCTCTCATCCCAGATAAAAGATCAGGATAGACCCTGGGCGCCCTGCTTATGCGATATCATATACATACTACACAACATAGTATTATAAGGGCAGTGCGCTTGTGCTGGTTTTTTCATGGTGTCAAATTGTCTGTGATGTCAACATTTATCGCATCAAAAAACATCTCGGTAATAGGAAAGAGACAGAGCTTCTACCTTGAAATAATGATAATGAGTAATTATTCAATTATTTGCGCGTAGATAGTGGAGTTGACAAGGTTTGGTAGTACAGGTTTCTGAGGCAGCTTGGATTCAACAATCATCCCTTACATCACATCTTTCCACTTCTCACATACGTATGATACAAAGACGAAGCTGGCATCATTTCTATAGTCTCTGCAACTATATACAAATGAGTAACGAAAAGACCTAAGCTTTTCGCTCGGCAAACGGCCGTATATTCTATCTTGGCCTTTGAGCTAAAGAAAAAAAGCTCCGAATAAGTCTCAACATATGAAAAAGGAGATTTTTATCTTGATTTGATATATTCAAAGTTTACCTATCTCACGAACACCATACGGCTCTATGGAAAAGGATCCTGACAATCTTGCGTTCGTAATAAGTATTAACTGGTACCAGCATGTAGACTTTAGGTTACAAATATATCAACAAACTCTATCACGTCTTCCACAACTACATAACTTAGTTGTGTCTACAATCACATATCTGAATTTTTTTTTAAATCATACATCAATATTCTTAGTCATACAGGAACACTACTGTATCATTGTCTCAAGCTATGGCCATGAAGCAAGGGGCCACGGAGAATTCGGGTGCTGACTCTCAAAGGAAATGTGTGGGGAGGGGGAGACTGGCGATGCCACTGTTGGTTTTTGAGACAATAGGAAGTCCTTTTCACGGCAACATGTTATGCATGTAACAAAAAGAAACATCAGTAACATGCAGTATGCGCGTGCATCTACATATATACCTTATACCATTAGTGCCATGGCAATCTACTTACCACTATCAAGGCATCATAACAGTTCCTATTTTTCAGTGATCTAGCGGGCCTTACTGCCTGGCCAAATGTAAGATCACGCTCTACGGAAATGGTAGCTATGATAGAAGCTAGGAGAGATAGAAGGGTGAACTCAGCTGTGTAAGGGAGCAAACACGGAACTTCTGATAAAGAATACCTCTCAATGTAAAACCTAATGCTTCCCCTCGTTATTCGTGACATGAATCTTCTTCTCGTGCTCTTATAATTAGTTACCTCGATACTTGGAGACACACTCTTACACCAGTCAGGACAGCTATCTTGCTGCTATAGCGTTTGGCGTCAACTTTGTCAAGGACTTGATTCCAGCAGTCGTACATCTCATCTATCGCAAGCTTCTAGGCTATGATATCACAGCTCGTGCCTTCCGGCACCGTGATACTCGGGGCGAGGAAGAAGTTGAGGACCAGCTTGACGAAAACAGCGCCGAACTTAAACAACGCAAGATGTTCCTAAATTCATACCTCCTCCTCCTCCTCCTCAAAACCTGCTCAGATCAGTCTCAGATGGCATTCTGGGAATATCTAGATAATGTCGGGTAAGTAGCGCCTTGTAATAATATGCTCAGCTTATATGTGTTTATCTGGTCCGTACGTGCAATCATAGATGCTAACCTAGAACATATCGTATCACAGCGCCATGCATGTCGGACTAAAGCGAACGCATCCCCTCCACGTCAAGTACATCCATATCAATACAACGCTATGTTTGATCTAAAATCTCCTCAATGAGTCTATTATCGCATACAATGGCCTACCGATGTCAAAACGGATAGCTATGGTACGCCCCTTGGGATAAGTTACATGGATTCAAAATGACCTTTTCTCCAAATGGTGTGTGCGAGATGGAGAGGAGTTTGCGGCTAATATCCAGACGATAGGCAAAAATAGCTGCCCAGTATCACAATCACCAGGTCCTGAATCTTAAGATGGAGGGGGCACCAGCGACATGTCCGTTCTCAGAGCTCTCCAAGACAGTGTCAATGATGACTATCACTGAGTCATCGCAATGAAGGCGCCATGATATTTTCCAGTGATTTAGTCCAGTGTATCGAAGCAAGCATCACATCTAATACCAACATAATACAATCAAGGGTATAAGATATATTGAGTATGTCTTCGTGTAGACAGTGAACTTGTGACGTCTTACTTTAGCTTGCCACTATACTTTTGTCCTATTGGTTCATGGAGCATCAACCATCAACATAGTTCATCAGAGCACGTACTGCAGGTAGGTCGTAGGTGCGATTTGTACATCATCTCTGCAGCTCAGTTACACGAGATACTACTATGTAGGTTGGTGATGAATTATATAATATACTGCCTTGAGCTATGTAGGTAAATCATGCTAAAAGTGTATATTTTGTATGCGCCTATGAAGTCAAAGTCTGATTGACTTATTGTAAGTATCAAATTTTGGGGATATTGCTCATGTTTCCAGACCCTAACTTCAATTCTAATATTATAGGGTTGTCTGTACGGCTGATCTAATGTGACATGACATAATATATCGTAATAAGGAAATATTTGCTCTGTTACAGGACGACATGATCTGTAGCAATCTAAACAATCACTTGTTCTATAGTACAGCAATATATGCAATTAATTGTATTTCTTCGCATATTTACATGATAATCAAGTTGTGTCCTTTTGCTCTTGGTATTAGGCAAAGAAATTGCAAATATCAAGACAGATGGCGCTCAGAAAATTCACAGGTGACAGTGGAAGAACAATCAACGTAACTATGGCAAATGATATTCCAGGAGGCTTCTGAATTTTGGCTAGTGGTTAACCAACAGATATTTTCTATTCTTCCTGTTGACTGGTTGGCCCTGAATCTGGCGCGGTTATCATTCGCTCGCCCCCCCCCCCTTCCTTTTATTTTCTGCCAGCTGGGAAAACTCACTATGTTGTTGCCAACTCAGAACCCACGACATAAACACTTGTTGACGCAACCTCCCGAACTATTGCCAGTATTGATAATCCCGGCATCACCTTTTTTACCTTTTTTTTTCTCTCCCTTGCCATCCATTGTATACATTACGCGATATATTTTCTCTTAGCTCTGCCCTGTCTGATAGAAGGATCTCCAAGCTGCACATAGCCATCGCCCATCCGACGCCCACCACGAATACCAGCAGCTAGAGCACGTACACCCATACGAGAACTTGCTTCGTTACCGTCGCTTATCACTACACAAGCACAGCATTTTATAGCCTTTCTGTGATATCTTGGAGCAGCAGCCTACTAGTATCGTCATTTGCTTCTACCGCTGCATTGGCATCTTTCTATATCTACGTTTGGCTTTGACTCGACCCAAATACCGAGTCGCCCCCACCCCTCCTGATACTCCACCAACAGCAGCGTTCACTTCCGCACCAAATCTCGAGATCACCAGCCCTCTTCAAGGCTTCCAACAAGACCCGGCCCATCATCATATCGACCCGACAACCCACGACAGCTGCTACAACGTCTATATCAACGGTGTCAACAGTATCGTATCACAATATCTTGACGAGATTTCCCATTACGCCGCGCTTGCGACCTTTAGCCGTCTCTTTTCGCTACTATGACCAACGTCGCGACGAACGGCTCAGTCGCCGGCAATGGCAAGGCTGGCGATGATTCTGTCCTGTCTACCCCTGCGCCCACATCCACCAACGGTACTGCAGCAAGCAAGCCTGTAGCTGCCGACAATGCCACCAACGGTGCTACAAACAAGCCAGAACCTACTGANNAGAAGCGCAAGAAGGAAGGCTTAAAGCCTATAATAACCACCGAAGCATCTGCTGGGTAAGTTGAAGTCTATTTCATTTTCCAAAAAAAAAATTTATTTCTAGACGCTTGTCAACAATCATTTATCGCCTTGCATATCTTATAAAAAGAGCAAGAGGGTTTGACATAGGTTTCTAGAAATCTTGCCTTATTTACTTAAAACCCCTCTACCACTATCCTTTTCTCCTGCTCCTCAATAAGTTAGCTTAACATCACTTAGCTACGAGAATAAACTCTTCTGGCCATAGCAATCCACTATCAGTCGACTACGGCATGTGCACATGCGCCACCCACCATGCCACCATTTTGTCTCGGAAGCATGACCGCCTGCGAGATATCTACGGGGGGGGGGGCAGCATGCTGTTGATATAAACATCACCGCGCTACATATCTCCAGGACCATAACGGTTATTCCCATACTCAACATGTATCCATTTCGCCCATATTTTGCCGAGTTTTGGCCATGCGCTCAACATCTAATTGTCAGAGCTTGGGCACTTGCGAGATCTAGTCATCTTTCATTTTAGATCATCCGTGTGTTCGTCAATCCGGACACCCTGCATGTCAAATAATCAGTTTCGCCAGTCACAAGCCAGTGTCTTCTTGATCTCGTGCTCCACGCTATCACAGTATGATTGCTGTGTTGAATGCCATCAAAAGGTTTACTACATTCTCATGCTTTCCCTTATGCTAGCAGGATGCTATGCTATCGTCTCAATCACTATCAACACCAGGACTAGCTTTAGCCTGCCCCTCTTCTACGATATCCCC
>LXKZ01000590.1:0-18974 GCA_001856765.1 Endoconidiophora polonica
GTCATATAATCTCCGTGATTCCAGTAGACGTTAACTATTTACAATACAATACAGTATAACTTAGCGTCTGCTGCTGTACTATTTGCATACTGCATACAGGCAGTTGATATCTATCTTAAATATTCTCTCAGAGATAGAAAATATTAGTCGAATTGTCTCCATGAATTAATGCAAAGAGACTGACTTCTGTCTCCATCTTTCTTTCTCTATATATCTCTATTATGCATATTATGCAGAGAATCCAGGCCGAGTGACAGGGGAAATGCCGGCTGCGTCTTGTATCCCTGCCAATGTAGTTCTTGATTTGGTCTTTTCTACCCTTTTGTTTTCGGGTCTCAAAGTTGCCATGTTGCTTCTTCAGCCAAGATTTGTTTGTTTTATTAGTTTACGTCTACATGAGCTGTTACGCTATACGACGGAGCTTCTGCAGCCAAGAATCCGACGAGTTGATGCCACTGCCCTCGAAATTGAAAGGACAAAACAATAAGACTTAGCAACATGTCAAATGTAGTCTTAAAGAGGATCTTGCACTAGCGTATGTATTCCACTAAACTAGACAGCGCTATATCGTCGACGCCGGATTTGAGTATTCATTTTGCTCCTTAAACCAGGCTGAATACCGATCCTTAGAGATTCAGAAAGCTTACAGATGACCTCCGGTGCACATCTCTTTGCATGTAAACTTCAAAGGAATCTCCAAAGGAATACAAGATCTCGTTCTTCCAAAACCGTCAGTAATTCACTCTTTGATAAGAATCTATGGCTTAGACAAATTTTGGATGCTCTATCACCCTGTCTAGCCAATTAAAGCTGCCCATCGGCCCCGCTGTTCCGATTCCACCGTGCCCTGTTGGAAAGACGGCAGCACTAAATCCAATAGAAAGAACAAGGCAAGGCCACTAATGTTGCAGAAGGGCTTCTATCGGCCCGAGGTTCTCAACAAAGTCAGTGCCACTAATAGTCGTTTCCAAAGTCACAGAATAGCAAAACAAAACAGTTCCTAGCACTACTAGCAATAGTAGCAAAGTCTCGGATTCTAGGTAGTTCGTCGGTAGTTAGTTAGCCCCATCAAAATGGCGTCAGAGCATTCATAACTGAGCAGTTATTGAACCTACATATGTTCGAGCTTACAGAATATACATGCAAGATCCTCCTAGTTTGTTTGTCATCGGCATCTAAGTTCGCCCTATGTGCTATACTTTTATATTTATTCATGATATAGGACACGTGAGAGGCTACAGGTATAAGTTGACTTGGGAAAACGCTAAAGGTATGTAGGACTATATGTAAACAACACTATTAGGGACTTCTTAGACGAATATTTGGATAGACAGATTGATTTCGTGACTTGAAATAAGCTCCTTATCAAGGATATATATATAAGGGTTAATCATATGGGCTCCAACCCTGATATTATGCAGGATTTGGAAGAGACACTGCTGCTACAAGCATGTCGATCACATCGATCAGCGTCACTAAACGTGTTGATTTAAGTTCTGACGGGCTTCCTCAGTGACGAACTCGCTATATAATATATCGTTGAGCTATACTAAAGCATATAAGAAAGCAACCAGTGTGCTGGATCAAACGGTCAGACTGATCTTTTGCACATCATCCAGGCAATATGTGGCCATTCCATCTGATGGTGCAGCTTGAACGCCTATTAGCTAGAACATGATATGAAGAGAGCTTGTCGCTGATATGCTTAGAGGATTCTCGATGTTACATCTGAGGACGAAAGATTTTCTAATATTGGTGATGCAACTAAGTCTAACTCTTGGTTGATCATGATTGCTAGGCTTAATTTCAGGTATCTGTCAGGGCGCCTTGATGCGGAAGGACAATATGCTCTTCTTTTCCCTTTGAGAGCTTCGAACTAGAGACAGTTTCAGGCAGACTATCTGTCAACACCAGCACAGCAGATTCTGAAGAATTGACTAGTACTTGTTGTATGCCTGATCAACGGATAGTGTGTTCACGCCGTATCTTAAAATAGAAGCAGACAGGACATTTCAGAGTTGGAAGCAGGCTTACAAGCGAGAATACTGCTTGTTATCTTGATACAAAACATGGACAAATAGTTTGAATAAAGCCCTATAGCGGTAGAGATAAACTCACATACAAAATATTGACATTATCTTGATACCTCGTTAAGTCATGATAAAACCCTCTAAGGAGTTGGGATAAGTTCCGATATGATCAAAAAGTCTTTTCCACCGCGTCGAATGATGAACGAAAATGTTTACTGTATTATTCAAATTTTCGCTACCGCTACTAAATTCCACTATTACTAGTCAATCAAGCATACTAATCACAGTTAGGAGGGTGTATATTCCAATCTACGATTCGTAAGGAAATAAGAAAGAACTTTAAGCGGCATCTAGAAGTACGCTCGGACTAAACTTCTAGGTGTGAATCCCATTCGTGGAAACAAGCGAGATGAAATAATACACCTACGATGGGGAAACAGGGACAAGATCACTAACACGGTGTGCTAGTACTTATATCATCATGAGTTGTGCTAGTAGTAGACGCCTAAGCTTAGAGTAGAAGACAATACTACCACATAGAAGCTATAGCAAGGCGCCAGAATAATGTGGACAGTGCATCGCTAAGAGGATTTTTCTTTGTCTTCTTTTTGGACTAGCTGCAGCTTGTTGTCCTGTTCAGTATGAGAACCCGCGCGGCTTATATATCATCCGCTAGCGATACTACTTATCATGGTTTATCTCGGGCAATAAGCAATAGTAGCCAGAGATATTACCAAGAAGGAAATAAAAATAATGGGTTAAATACCCCAAAATGGTTAGCATCACAGCCTCTTAAGGAGAGCCTGGATTTAACGCGGAAAGAAGACGCTTAGTAGCAAATCCAAGCTAAATACACATCAGGGTCATGTTGATTTTGTTATTGCTGTCACTAGTGTACGATAAGACAGGAATATGCAGCAGGCCAAGACTGTTTGAAGATACATAAAGCCTGCCAAGAGCCTACTAACCTGCGGGCTTGTATCTGAGTGTTGTTTTGTATGTTCATTGTAACTCCATGATCTAGGCAAAGAATCCAAACTGCACAATATATTGATTACCTTTATGGTCTCCAAGGGGGGGCCTACCTTACTGGGGAGGCAGATCAAGCTAGTCTTTAGTCTGGTCCACTCACTTTATTGATAATCAGTAGATAGCAGACCTAGACAAAAGCCGGCCGCAACAACAGCTTCATATGCATGAATAATGAGAGAGCTCCGCTTTCTCACTATAATGGCAATCTCTTGGCCCAAGCGCTTCTCACAACATTGGTTTCTATCCCACACCTGCAGCCTCTGCTGGCAATAGCAATAGTTTCCTCTGTTATGATTTTCAAGATAGCGCACGCCAACTAGACTGTGGTAGTATTACTTGCATTGGGATACCCTTTTCAAAGTTAGTTGGTTGATATATGGGAGTACCAAGGACTTTCAGGTTTTATTTGACAACAGGTCTGAAAGCTGATAGAGCGCCCTTAAAGATCAAACAAGCAGTCTCAAGATATCTGACTAGTTTACGCATCTGGTTTCTAGTCTGTAGCACTAGTACTTAGTTGCATTATAAGTTAATACTTAATGTTGGATTTTCTGTTTGAACGGCTATTGTAGAAATAACAATCTTTTGTAGTAGTACTACTGTGGAAAAAAATATCGATAGAAACTCAAGGTTTAGACAGATTTTACACTTGAGTATTGCATCACTCACTACCAAACTTGACTTGAGTCGACGGACACACATATGCATACACCAGTTTTAGCAAGATGATTGTATGGCAAACATTTTGCTATCTCTATGCAGCAATTATTCTCTTGGTTGTTAGTTGTAACAGGATCATAGCCCCTTCTTCTACTGTAACCTTGGTAGCGAGGTTATTGTTACTGGATCAATACTATACGATAGGGAGCCCTGGACCCTAGATAATATCTCAATGCATTGTCCATGTCCAATAATAGGTCACAACTGATCCCGGAAGTCGGATGTATCATGAGACCAACTTGCCATAGTCAAAACCTGTCCTGTGAAATCTAGTCTAGAATCCGAAATGCGACCTAGTTAGTTGTTTTGTCGGGCACGAAGTTAGAGGCAATACGCTATATCATTTCTCCTTCATGCGAGTAAACTAAGAAAGAGAAAGACAATCAATGGATTCTAACAGACAATTACAGTTCAATGAATGAATCATTGTAACAAGGCACTCACTTGGTAATACTATATTACGCAATTCACAAAGATGGCGGGAGAATGGCGTTGATTTTTCTGGGGCATCCGTTTTGGAACCTCTTTTTTTTCTGTATTATTCCACATCTATAGAGTTGCAACTTGGTTTTTTTTCTACATACATATATATATATCCAGATAGTACTCTGAAGTGAAGTTTGGTTGCGAGAAAAGTAACCATAAAGATGACCACTGATATCACAGCCACGTTTCGTACGGCCGTAACACCAGATAGCTCGTCCGCTCGGATCAGGTCCGAAAATGAGCCCCGAGTTAGTCCTATGTAGCAGTTTCTCGAGTTGTCTTCTGCCAGAAACAGAACAGGAAAAGGACTGACAGATTGCGTATTTGCCAGCATCAGTCGTGGGTGAAAGAAAGCCTGTAACTTTTTTTCTTAGTCTGTGTCCTTTTACAAGCTTCCTCCATCCATTAGGGTACAAGATACAAGGCCCACAATGAAACCTCCCACATCGCGCTGTCTGTCCACTAGCGGTATATCTGACCAACATGCATTATTACGTAGCAGATCTTATTGTGTCCCCCCTTTTATGTCCCAAGATCCTTCTCTTCCGTCTATTCAAGCTTACCAGGCCCTTGAATTCGATAGCATAGGCCAGCCAGCAAGTAAAACAGATCATTCGATAATTATGGGGTTCTTAGAGCTGGTTGGCGGTATCAAAATTGGGCTGAGTACTGTACCGATCAGTAGTGGATGATTCTTCAAAAAACACCATGCACTACATACATAATGGTTAGTACTAACCCACAGTAAACATAGCAATGCATCGTATTAATCAGAGAGTCGGGGGTTGATATTTGTCATATTTATTTAGAAGCGATATTCTATACAGGTGGTTACAGCTGTAGACTTCACTCGAGACTTGAGACTGGCAACTGGCATACTCAAGTTCCACTTTCTACGGTATCTTCCGAGACAATGCCTGACTCATGTCTCAGACCTTATGTCTGTCTTAATCAAAGTACATGCAGAACAAACGGCATCAATCACTCATACGTGTTCCTATTACTGCGAACTGTTAATCATGCTTGATTGATTGACTTCAACAACGAACCTGATATGAAATTACTGATGTGGAACATTGTATTATCCTCACGCTACAAACACTGCCGTGGAGCATGGTTTTATTGCGGAGACTCTCGGCGCCTGCCAATTTCCTTTCGTCGCTACGTTCCGGACGATCACGGCCATGCCGTCATGCTCTCTAGTTGGCTAGTGCATATGTGAGTTACATGTACTGTGAAAACAACGGTACTCCCACATCTCGGGTCATTTATATTCGTCAAAGCGGCAAGATGGAGTTACTTTCTTTAGCTACCCATGGTATACACACATACGTCCTAATCTGGACTTTCTAAACAGCTTATGTCTCAGGACTCAGGAAAAAGAGACTAAGGTCAACCGAAAACCATACTTAGTTTGTTCCTCGGTCCATAGCCAGAAACCCTTGCATGATTAGACGTATGTAAAAAAAAAAATTGCTTTCGAATTTTGTTTTAATCTCCGATGTGAGCAAGGCAGGAACGCTTCTCTCCCGCTTTACGTTGAACAAATACTACACCACAAGTTCACTGTGAGGACCGTTCGATCGGCACACCGGCAGCGTCTCTAACCGGAATTTATATTTTATTCTTTACTAATTAGCATAAAACCAATTTGACATGATAACTCGCTAGTCTAGACCAGACCAAGAGGCCAACTGTTTGATCGCCCGCGCGAACAAGTAAAATCAGGAGGACAAGAAAGGCACTGTTCCCTTATCTTTCATGATCTTCGCTGGTGAACGGCTAGATCGAGCATATGGCTGTCGTTTTACCCAGGCATCTACATATGAGTTCGTCTAACAATGCCATTTTTCCATGCTATATCATTACGCATCTCATCATAGAATATCGTAATTATCTAAGTGGGATGCAGCAGTTGCAGTGTATCATACTATTACACTAGCAAAGGCGGACCTCGCTGCCTTCTTTAAGCCGAGTTGCGATATCTCCCCCAGGCAGTATTTGTGAACCATAGAATAATTCCACTACTTTGTTCTAAATTTGGCATGATGACAGACAATGTAGCCAGCTTTCTTGTGCTACTGGTTCCCAGCCATTCCTTCTGTTAGACTTTTATGCGCAGCTTTTAGCCCGTAATTGAAACCCCACTGTCAAGGCCAGTTAGGTTTTCTGATATTTCACCTTTCCCAAAATTTTAGTTTAGATGGAGTCATGACTCCTAGTTTTAACCACAAATCTATTTATCTCTTTTGTCTTGAGGTTTCTGCTCTCGCTTAAGCAAAAAGAAAGTCAAAATCTAAGCTGTATATAATCAAAACCCTAATCCTAGCATAGATTTCACTACGTCAGTAGGCTTGATAACATTGGTTACTAATATCATACAAGCCTGCAGCACTAAGTAGATCATATATTTGCATTCCATTTCCAGAAACTATACAGGAAAAAAAAGGGTCATAAAGTTCTGCCGACAAAAGAACGCCTCGAGCTTGCCCATAGTGGGTTCAAAGATTCGATGTGAAGAAGTTTCACCTGTAAACAACGGATAGGACGAGGTTCCTTGTAGCTCAAATGACGTACAATTAGTATTCGCCTACATAGTTAGCATGGTATTTCAACCAAGGACTAGGTAGACCAGATAATTCAGTCTCTATTCCATAAGCCATATTCTTCAACCTTCAGCCTAGGGACAAGTATCCAATAGTCAAAGTTCGGCAAGCCGGCGATGTGATTAACGACTGATGCCCTTTGTAGATTATCTCTCTACTCATTCTGGCCTATTTTTTCTAGTTTATCTTTCACATATCTACTTTTATCCTGGGGTTAGCGGGATATACCCTGAAGATTCGACCGACTACCGAGATATATAGATCCAAAGTAAATGATTCTACTAATTTTTCCCGTGGCATTGTGAGAATCCTGATATTAGCCGTATACAAGTAGGGCGTTGCCTCACATTAGAAATAGGGATAACGTATAATTTCTCATAGTACACAATACCATTGGCCATCTCATCATAGTTTACTTCTAATCGAGTACTAGAGAGCCTTTGGCTAGTTACCCATATATTTGACATATGAAGGTAGATATAAAAATAAAGCAAAGTATACAAGCTTAACCTAGCTACCAAACAGAAGGTTAATACAAAAGGGCCAGAAAGGAAACATTGAAACCGTTGAACCAAGAACAGATCGATACCAAAAAACGCCTCATACCTTTGGTCATTGTCTCCGCTACTACATCTTCCGTATCCTTGCTCTCCTGCTACCCAAGAACCAACTCAGTAGCCAGATTTGCCAAGTAGTTATAGATATTACGACCATTCATGTCTTGAAAACATGGTTTTTACGTAAAAACTTTGAAACACCGACTCGAACTCCATGACTGAATAATCACTGTCTTTTGGGGACTTGGCCAACCCCACTGGGAAGAAACATCTTTTCTCAAAAAAGGAAAGCTACAGACGCCTGACTAGAGAAGACGAGCCACCTGCAAAAAAAAACTCTCTTTCCATTTGCCCTTTGTATGTCACATTTTTATGCCTAGATACTCACGATAATGCCCTGTACAGTATGCTATTCTTAGCGTGTTTGACATAGGGGGTAGTATCATCCTCTTCTTTGTCTCTATCTCCAAGTCAAGCTTTTCTAGATTCGCTGCTCACCATGACTTCGCATGATCATACTCGCTTTAGAGACAACGGAAACTATAGGCCAGAACTATAAACTAAAAATCCAAGCCACAGGGACGGGGCGAAGAAATAGCGGAATACAACCTAGCAGCCCTTTCGTTTTTCTTCGTCTTTGAGTGATTCTTCTTTGGCGCATTCTCTAGGATGTGATCGCAAATGTGATGGGCTATGATACAATGAAGATGTACTAGGGTAATATACTCAAGCACCTGCTAGGATTTAGGAGATAATGGCAATTCCCGAGAGCACCGTAGTGCCTGTTCAAAGCATCTGGACAAAATCTCGGTAGTAGATGGAAGGAACAGAATGTAGCCTTTTGTTAATTAAGCTAATATTTATGGGTTCCTTCTAGATAACCATTATCGCTTCGTCCTCTGCTCCTCTCCTTTAGGCGACGTTGCGGGCGTTAGAAATGAAAAAAACAGTTGAGAATGCTGTACTAGTAGGTCCATACACTTACACCGGCCTTATCACGCATATGACCGTACGGAGAAACGACATAGAGCATCACGAGCTTCTAACCTGTTTAGTGCTATGGTAGTGTCAGTGGCTTTGTTGGGATGATAATAGAGATTTCTGATGGTCAACTCCCCTCCCCCTCCCTCCCTTATCCATAAGAACCACCGATGCTAAAGCGATGCAGAGAGGACAAGCCAAGATTCGCACTTACGTGTAATAAGAAGAATGTAGGAGCTGGCTCATACATCGTGAATTCAAACTGCACTGTGGCGATTGCAAGTAGATATGTGCACAACTATATTGATGCTACTTAGATACATACTGACATTCAGCAAACTATAAGTCCTAACATGTCATAGATTGTCTTATCACCAAGACCATTTCCGACAGCGCGCGCGCGGGAATATTGAATAGGCAGATAGCCTAGTATTAATTAGTCTTTTCCTTTTCTGTTTTCTACTGCAACTGGCGGGGACCCATTCATGCGGCCTAAGACCTTATGTTTATTTAAAACAGCTACTATCAGTGGGACTACTGCCAAGTTAGTTATCATTGTCTTGGAGCCCACAGTGGGGGCTCCAAGATTGTATGTACGCTCTTCTCCTGTCTACAAGGACATCAATCCTGCTTAGCGAGCGGAATTTAACTAGCCTTTAGTAGGTCTTGAAGATGACCCGGTCCCTTGCGGAAGTCCGTTCTCATTTTAAACAAAGATAAAATAAAGCCATTGCAAAAATCAAACACCTCTACCAGCCCTGTCGGATACTGATATCCGTGTACAGGTACGCACGTTATAATGATGCACCGCTTTAGAGTGATACGTACGTACGTGTTTGTGCTTTAGCGAGACGAGAAGAATTGATTGAAGTGAAGTATGCAAGAATATTATATACGGTACCAGTTGTGTAGCTACACACATCACAAGCCATGCAAGAAGGCCTCCACAGAAACAAAGTAGTATCCAGGCAAACAAATTCGGGGTCTGATTTACACCGACGTGGCAAGGTATCCTTCTCTGTTTTATTTCGGGTGGTCATAGGTAAAAGAACATGAAAAGTGATAGAAACAAATGACGTTAGGCCATAGCAGAGCATTGTGTTATCGTATATTCCTCTCTTATCATATTGTCCTTCTTGTATTCCTTTCGACATTGTCAGATTTCTAAAACTTAAGAGTTCTGTATTAGGTAAACGACGGTAATGACACAGAGACTAAGCAGCTAACGACAGGGCTAATTGAGGTTAATCTGTCCGACTAATCATAGAATAGCACCTATACGAGTAGGAAGACAATAACTTATGCCTATCCTTGTGTCCTATTGATTTCTGACATTGGTGCTAATAAGGCTAGCCATCCACTACACAGCCTCTGTATTTCGACGTTACTCGGAGGTAATGTTTCACAGGGTGTGATAAACTCTGTTTTCTTTCTTGGGGGGGGTCGGTTATCCACACAGTAAATTCAGACACCACGTGCCCGCAACCAGTCAGTAAGCTAGTGGTGGCCGGCAGCTAAAGTTACAGTATATATAAGGACCGTGATTCACAGGGCTTTCTGCTGGGTTCTTCTCATACTCCTAGCAGATAGAGTGATGACCTTAATGAAGTCCGATAAGATTACTAGGAGTCTGGTCCATCTTTGGCTATGAGAAGCAGGGGGTTATTTCTTGGTCACAGACGGTAGTAACCCATGATGTCTACTTTGTATCTATTGAGATTCAATCTTGTCCATTCTTTGGTACTGTAGTTGAGAGACATGCAGTGCACTATCGATACCGCCTATATAACCGGCAGATTACTTAGTAGAAACACCTGCAAGATTGAGGAACAAGAAAACAAACGAGAGGATTCAACAGTAAATCCAACGTCGACGATGGAAATTATACAATGCACATCCAGGGTCCTTTGGTCTATACTGACCCATGTATACGAATAAACCTGGTTATGCACAGTTTTATCCGCCGCCCCCCTCTCTTCATTGTCCATCTAGGTTTGATTTCCCCATTATCTTCTGTGGTTTCTCTTATAGCGCATGCATTGTCTTATGACCCTCATTATACAGCTTTTCTGTATCTGGTTCGCTGTACAGATTTGAACAACCATGTCTGTCCAATAAGAAGCACTTGCATAGTAGTAGATGTTTTATCTTATTTGGGGGAGGGATGTGGACAAAATTGAAAGGTGTGCATAAGCCTCCAGAAGTGACCTGTCATGACTGGCCGCAAACTAACCTGACTCCAGCTGACATATTCATATACTAGCATACGGAAGTTTCCTTGCATCTTACGGCTGTATCTCTGTCTAAGCTGGGCCCTAATGTGTAATGAGAGAAAGCATAATGTAAGCCCTTATGTAGACCGAGATAGACTATATAGAGTTTGACAGCATCCACTCAACCCCGCTGGTCTGAGAAGCTCTTCGAAGCTAATCAACAGGCTGTTGTGCTTGTTTAATTGACGTTCTTTGATATATGCTGTTTACAAGTATACATCTTTTTTCTAGATAGTAAGTCATTAGTATCACCCATATCGGCACTTTATTTAGACGAAAATCTTGAATAGTTTCCAAGCCGGTCACCCAAGATAGAGCCCGGCAACGTTCATATCACGTGCGTTAACATTCATGTGTATGCGGCAGTTGGAGGTGTGATTCTGTTCTCACCTACAACTGCTGCAACTGCAACTGCAGCTTCGTTGATCGCTACAGATGTACAACACAGAATTATGCAGAGAGTAAGATAGTTGCTTTTGAATATAACGCTCCTTAGTACATGTGAAATCCCTCTTTGTACGGCATCTGGGCCAACCTACAATGTAGTTATCTTGTTCTCCCATTGTTTGTGTTACTTATGCACCTCCTCCTGTTATCTTGTTGTCACTTCTCATTGGCATCTTTTATCTAAGCTCGTAGACGTTTGTATGAATCCCTTCCTAACATCCACCTGAACTATGTAAATATATATCGCAAGCCCTTGACACACGTAACGTTTCTAATTGGGCGTCCAGTCTTCCAATATGAAGGCTTCGGGCAGACTTAAGCTGACAACGGCCATCAGAATATTTATATGTATCAACTCGTCGAGCAGCAGGCTGAGCCACAGGTTTTTTTTCTTAATGGCCTAAGTAGCAATCATGAGCTAGTACGTTGTAGTCCATATTTCTTTTTATGTTTGTTTGCCACTGCTGCTACTTCATCTGTCGGTCAGTAAGTTGACTCATTACGGGGCTTTCTTTCGGAAAGTAATCCGTAGTTGGGTCCAAAGCCTATCGTGCACGTCTTGTTTATCGGGGTTGACAGGTATAATGAAAAAAAAATAAGCAAATATGTGTTACCGTGGAATGTATCCCCTAAATGATTAAAATTAACTTTTTTGTAGGGTATGGCTTGGAAAAAAAAAAAAGGTACATGTATGCTACTACTATTCAGTACATTATATTTGAATTTTGGCGCATAGCCCCAGGGCACTCATGAGGTACCTTTGTTTCAGTCGCGTCCCTCTATTATGTATCTTTCTTGCTTGTCGATCATTACATGGGGGTTTGGCCAATCAAATCATCGTATTCTGGAAAGTGTTATGTTTTAATCACCTAGGGGATACGCAACACGTGGGTGGTCTTGCAATATGACTATTGTCTTCGTTTTGTTTTACTTCTTGTCATCATAGAAAGCTAGAGTTCGTATAGCACATATAGTAGTATAGTTAGCTAATAAGGGCAGTTTAAGACAGCAGACAGTACAAAATAAATGTAACAAGCTGTGACAATGTGTTGACCGAGATTCATGACCATAGAGTGTTCTATACTTCTTACACTACATATGAATATTGAATAACTACAGAAAGTAAGTTGACATCAAAGTTTGTCGATAGGGTTAACTTATACAATTTAGGGTTATATATATCCTTTCAAGATTATTTGTAAGTTTTTGTTGAAAGCCTAGTGACTAATTAGGTACTACTGCTAGTTATTTACCAACATATAAAAATATGTCTTCATGCTACTTATCACTGCCAGTAGGCGACACCCAATAGTGCGTAGTTTGGCGAAGGCCTATTCATTCAGTATGAGGGGTAATAGCAGTGTGTATATAATAGACAAAGTGTTTTCCCCGCTGTTTTCTTCTATCCACTTGTTAGGGATCTTTTTCTGCTCGTTTTTTGCAGTAGGATTAAGGTGCGCTAAGAAGTCGCCCAAGATCCATACAGTCCCAGCGAACAGGATGAATATAGACGACAAATCTCCGTGGAGTAGCTGCGGATTCATTGGTGACTGTATTCTGCTAGTATGTTGACGCTGATAGTCTTGGCTCGTACTAGATACCAGTTCTAAGCACATGAATATATAAGAGAATGCTGACTTCTAGAAATACAGCATCATGTAACTAACTATACGGACTACTTGCACATGATCTACGATATATGATAAAGCTAGTATAAATCATCGATTTACTTTGCAAAAGTTATAAGGCACCCGCATTGGCATACGAATCTGGTAGAACACACCTATTACTGGTATGTACACTAACTAAACATAACTCCTTATAGTAGTGTAATGGTTGTATTCCATCTCAATGCATTAAACCATGCTTATTGCGGATTGGCGCGGGTCAATCCATAGAAAAGAGGGGAAGAACTGGATGGATGGCTGACCTGTCATTTAATTTCCTAGTTGACGACCTGACCTGTCGAAAAAAGTAAGAAAACTTTCAACCGATGAAATCGTCAAGGTCATCTTGGATTCACTTTTTAACAGTGATTAGATACAATAAATAAAAGAAATCACCAACTACCTAGTGTTGACTAACAAGCGGCACTTCCGACAAATGTAACGCCACAATGGACTCTAAGGCTGAGGGCGTTGTTGGTATAGAGCTAGGCATAGTGTTAAAGGGTTTGCAGAGAGAATGCGGTGTCGGAATGACGAAGTGTAGACTCCAGAAAAGAATACTAGTACTAGTAGTTTCATTCTTTTGACTCATTCTGCGTACTTCTCCATTTTGTCTAGCTAAAACATGAAGTTAGCAAGCCATCGTCGTGCTCGCCGTGAGCTTGCGGGCGGGCGACTACAATAGACCGTAAGCGGCCGTGCCTTACCCTAACGACCTCACTAGCCACCATCTACGGTTGCAGTCAAGGACTTCTTTTGTTGCTTCCATTCCTACACTGGCCTGTTGCCTTTCTACTAGCGACATTTCAAAAATCATTGCTTCTTTCTTGGTGTTCTTTCAGCACATAGTCTCTAGCAGTCTTGATTTTATCTCCTTCACATCATGCAAGGGAAAAACGCCAAAGAGATAGGGTGAGACAACCTAATCGGCACTCGGACTGCCTATAGTTTTCTTCTTCTCCTCCTTCTTCTTTCGGGAAGTGGTGGCTTCTAATGGACGAGAAAGCTAAGAATCTCAAGGACTGGGTTTAAATACTTGGCCAGGCCCTAACTCTGCGGCTAATCAGGGCGTCGCTTGACGGTTGCTTCTAGTATTTCGCCATGTGCCTAGGCCCACGGCGGCAGTGTAGGGTGGCTAACCTCGATAGATTGTAATACAAGTGGCGAAGCTCAAAGACAACAATTGACAAGACAATAGAAGGACGAAGGAAGCACGGCAAAATCTCGACATTCATGCGATCCCGTCTTGCGAATACAATCCAATACTGTATGTATAGCTTGAGATGACATATATTCTTCCTCTAATATTGTTCGTTCTATGATTAGGCTGATTTGTTTCTCATGTAACAAATAGGCAAACTTGATTCTGGAAGACATACTAGACACTACTGATACGGGAAATAATGGCAAAGTCAGGTTGCTTTTGATCGCAGAAGGAAAGATAAAAAACCGGTTATAAACAGGTTCTTTATGCTTTCTTTTGGTGGGCAGGGCTAGCATCAGATCCAAGGAAGTGGGTGGTGTGAAGCTGCATATCAGACTAATAGTAAGCTGTGTTATAGTGCTACGTTAGCAGGAATAAATTCCACTGAAGATAGCGGCACAAATGAAGCCAAACTAGACATGAGTATCCCGACACATGGAGATTTCGCTCTACTCTCTTCTCGAGGCTGTCGTCAACAATTTAGTTCTGGGCAATAACAACGTGCTTAGAACAGCCCAAAGAACCTTGGTAAGAAGCTCTGAACACACACGCGAGTTAGAATGTTACGATAGTTGACCATCTCCATACTAGCGGAACTACTAGACTCTTTCACTCCGGCGAGGAATAGAAGAGAAAGGCAAATGTGAGTACTACATAGAACTTCAAGAAAACAAAGCTAGATGAATGGACACACGTGAATATATCGGAAAGGGTGGGGGGGGGGTGGACGGAGGGTTTATCTTGACGGGTGCCGAGGGCGATGTGAGAAGGGGTGAGCGCTGGTCATATTTGTCATTTTCGAGCAGGTCATCTATCAACAGCCAATCGAAGGCGCCGGGTTTTTTGGGCCATAGTGTTAGTTATCCGAGTCCAGAGTCTAGCACTCAAAATGAGGGGAACAAAAAGAACAACGAAACTAGGCCCTGACCATTATTCCCCGGTTGGCACTCATGCTAAAGCTACTAACGAGACTGTGGCGGTAGCTATCGTAGAATGGGCCTATAAGACATTCTCGGAGCGTGGGAGGTCCAGATGCCATTTAAATTGGATACCTTTGGGGGGGGGGGGGGGAGAAGGAGTGAAGGAAGAAGAGTGTGAGAGGGCCGGTTGAGTCATGATAATAATTGAGTCTCTAACACAGGATATACAGGGGACAGCGTGAGGTTAAAGGCAAGCATCGAGAGGACAGCCGATAATTGAACAGTAACAAACAAAATCTACTTGCCTGAAGCAATAACTGTCAATGTATTGTGATAAAGACTGCGGAACAGACCAAGCTTAAACAGTATAGAGATATTAGTAGATACTGTAGGACAGCGAGCTTACAACTAGGGTGCTAATGTGAGCTGTCCAGTTTAGACTGAGGAGAGCTCCGCAAAGCAAGAGGCTTTGTCGGATAGTGAAAGTATGTAGTTGGTAGCACTTATAGGAGGTTTTTTCAGTACAAAAAGAGAGCTTGAAAAGGCTGACTAAGAAGGGTAACAGATAAGAACTGGAAAAAAAAACAAAGAAGACGAGAACCGGAGGGACTACTGCGTCTGATGGTATCTTTCTTGATCGTTACTAGCAAGACTTGTTGTCCCCAAACGAGGTTTATTACGTTTTCTAACGCAAGCAAGGCGACTCTGCCTTTGAATGTCTACAGGTTCCGGTATCTCCCCTTTCTCTTTCGTCTCTTACTTTGTATTCCCTTCTTACCGCGGCGTGACTAGACCGCTCATCACGTCAGCCTTCGACGTCTAAGAAACAGCTGACCGGGCTTAAACCAAACCCTGAAAAACCACCGATGTGCCCACATTCTGCTAGTCTGGCCCTTGTAGAGTCTCGTCACAGGTGTAACTCTTATTTAGCGGCAAGGCTTCGTCTACGGGATGAGAAACTTCTCGCGTGAACGCTATTCAGCAGAAGTTGTGTGCAAAAGTAGACGGAAACAGCGCCTGTCTCTTGTGGCTCTACTACGTCTATACATTTCAAGAAGAAGGCCAATGTTGAGGTTGTTCGGTATCCTGAGCTATCACTACTACTGGTACTAGCATGCTGGCTGCCATAATGTGTAGGTGAGAAGACAATGTTAAGTAAAACAACATAAAAAAACCGGACACTGAATATATTTGGCGCAGTAAATTCGTAGGTTCATATATTACTTCTTTCTATTTCATGAGCTTTTTATAAGTGGGAGAAAACAAGAGTCTTTCTTTCTCCTCCCTCCTCTTGTCTTTCTATCTCTTGAGCCCTGCGAGACTCAAAGGCGTGGCTATCAAGACTCGTTTGATCGGTCGAGGGTGTATAGTATTACCTTCACGATAACTGGAACTGAACGCCCAAAGAGCATTTAAGTTGAGAGCAATGCCATCAGATACACCCCCCCCCATCTTATACATCGAGTCCGAAATCAGGGACATGTAATGGTCACTGCTACTTTACAACTCTGGTAATGTGAAAAATATAGGATTAAAAAAAGAAACAATAAATTAGCTGTTAATACCGTAATTATATATACGTGGATTTTATCTCATGGGGATAAATTCAATGTTCATATATCCCCTGCAATACTCTTGATAAACTGGCGATAATATATTGTTTATTGTTTTATTTTATTTAATTTAACTTAATATATCTATGGTTCCTAGATAAATAAGTCAGCTTTTATGGCGAGAAGCATAGACAGACACCCAACCTAACCCCGGTCTGCCCAATTACTTGTAGAGAAACCCATGCTAGAGGTAGATACTAAGCTTGCGAGAGAGAAAGAAGCAATCCAAGTACTAAAAGAAAACCATAGCTTCACTCCACCATCTGTTCATACATATAGTTTAAGTCTCCCTGCCTTCAACCTCAACAACATTCATCCTCGATCATTATCATCATTCGGCTTTCTATATATCTCTGGCTTCTGCCTCTCTCTTCACGATCCCAGGAACTCTCTGGCTTCACTTTACATATTCATCACCATCACCATCTTGTTCTTTTACTTCATCTTTCTTCCTCTCACGTCCAGTCTCTCTTTATCAAGAGTTGTCTTCTGTGTTGACATTCGTTCAGACACGCCCTTCTTTCTTTTACTTGAACTGCTTCGGAGATATATCTGGATCATCTTTTCTTTTTTCCTCTTATCTTTCTCGCTACTGCAAACACTCCAACTACCAACTACTTATCACTACTGCCACCGGCTTGATTCTAGTCTACATATATATCTGACCTACCTAATCATCATCACAATCACTATTACTATCGATACTTAAGCGAGCCCTCACCACCTAGCTTGCTTTGTTCGGCACATTCATTATCTTTAACTTAACCTCTCACCTTTCACACTCTTAACAATGGAACTCATGGAGCTTGTCGAGAACGAGCCTACTGCTCGTCCCTTTCAGTGCGATTGGCCGGCCTGCAACAAGGTATGCTCATAATACTGATGCTTCTGCTATATGATTATCTCTACTTAGAAGCATTTGCCTCTACTCTAGGAATATCTGTCTCTAACATTCCACCAGTCCTTCAACCGCAAGTCAGATCTCCAGCGCCACTACCGGATACACACCAACGAGCGTCCGTACTCGTGCATGACTCCCGGCTGCGGCAAGAGCTTCATCCAGCGCAGCGCCTTAACTGTGCACATCCGCACACACACTGGCGAGAAGCCGCATCAGTGCCAGCACATCGGCTGCGGCAAGCGCTTCTCTGATTCGTCGTCTCTGGCCCGGCACCGCCGCATTCACACCGGCAAGCGGCCCTACAAGTGCGCCCATGACGGCTGCCTTAAGAGGTTTGTGAGACCTTTTTTTTGTTAGATTTCCGTCGTTCTTCATAACTAACACTTTCCCTGCAGCTTCTGCCGCAAGACTACCATGGTCAAGCACCAGCGCCGCTCGCACCAGCGCGGTCTGCTGCCTAACGAGATGCTCGATGACTGCACCTCCGACTCTGACAGTGGCGAGTCTCCGTCTACCCCCAAGCACTCGGCCATGCAATGGCCTGCTCCTGGAATGATACCTGGTGCGATGAGCAGCCAGATGCTTAATCGCGCCCAGTCATTTGCCGACTTCAGCTCACAGATGCCTACATACGGCATGGCCGGCGCCTATCCACCACCTCCTGGCACCCAGCAGCCTCAGCACCAACGCGAGTACGATGCGCCGCAGCAGCCCGGCCAGCCTATGCATATGGTGCACCGCTCTACCAGCATGCCATACTACGTCACCGAGCAGACCAACCCCGGAGTCGCTACCATGAACGCCGCCATGCCTCAGTATCAGATTCCCCGTGGCCACCCGGTTGACCGCCTGGACATCCCAGTCTACCCCCAGGGCCACGTCATGAGCTCGCCAACTAGCTTTACTGGCGCCCCTGTGCGCTCGGCTGGCCCTACCGATCAGACCTTTTACGGCCACCCGGCCGCGCCAACCTACACTCTGCACAGCAACTCGCCCGTCGATGCTCACGCATCCCACCCCGGCTATCACCACCAGCAGCCCATGGCTTCACCACAGCCTCTACCCTCGCAGCACCAATCACAGCCGCACTCGCCCGTGGCCTCGCAAGAGTATCACCACCAGCAGCAACAGCAGCACCAGACCCCAAATTCGCAGCCCGACGCCGATCAGTGGTACAGCTTCCAGCCACCTGTCGCCGTCGAGGTTTCTGCCATTGGCCAGATCCCTTCGTACAGCTCCAATGTCTACGACCAGTGGGCGCCCAAGATCGAGTTTGCTACGGATCCCTCGCTACAGATGCCTAGTGAGCGCATCGCCAACATGTAAACAGCGAGCTCCTGTTCCATCTTTGCTTTTGCTTTTGTTTTTGTTTTCTTCGGCTTCAGCTTCCATCTTTCTGTATGCCTGCTTGAGCCTGATCAGTACCAAACGATACCCCACGTTTCTTGTTTACTACTAGTGCTTCTTCCACGTTGTTGTTTTACTGTCTCTTACTGGCTTTGCTTTTGGTGACACTGGCGTTCTCTTCCCCCCCCCC
>LXKZ01000593.1:0-12931 GCA_001856765.1 Endoconidiophora polonica
CAGTATAATATATAAAAATTAATCAATCAATCAATCTCTACTCAGTAGAGGGGCATTAGCTTAAAGGGTTTATTTGGCTACTACTTGACATTAACTGAACAGGTATGAATATACACATTGCATAAGAAGAGAGCAGTTGTTGCTATATCGTTACGGTACTTCCAAGGGGCAAGCGATCATGTATACTTCGTTCTATAACCTGACAAGCTGTATACTTAAGACTATACCTGATTTATTAAACTTGGGAGTACGTCTTTAGTTAGCCTACAGCTTGACATGTATTTAGTAACCAGGATCATGTATATATCTTTCACGTAGAGGAGTTCCTCGTTTTAGATTACTCTCCTTCCCTTGTCCCTTATTTGATACGAACGAGCAGAGAATCAACGAACTACTTGAGATGAATCAAAGCTCTTTGCTATGCATGAATCATGCTTTTTAAGTCCAGGTCCCTTGCCTGCTTGTCATGCCTACTATGTAGGGCCGACCGACTTATGGAACTTGGGATGTCAATAGCAGGTTAGGAGGGTTACATTGGCAGAAATGTTTATGTGGGGTTCTCGCAGGACCTTAAAATTTAGAGATTTTGTTTTGTTTTTTCTGTCGTCGTTCTTTGTCAAGCAATAAAGTAACATGGAGTGTTGTCGTACGCGAAGTTCCCGTAAAGGTTATTATCAGAATTAGTTATGGTAGATTGTAGAGATACTCCAAGCGAGACTTTCGTTGGTTAGGATGAACAAAGATGCGATAAATTTGTCAAGTACAAACAGAAGTCATTTTCAATTAGCTCTCTTCGAGTCCAAGCTAGTTAACTTCTACCTTGAGTGGTTAATCATTACTAAATCAAACAACACGATCACTTAGCGCCAACTGGATAAGCATTCAGCCGAGGTCCTCAATTAGTATAGTGGGTTGTTTCCATATGCCAGAGTTAGTGTTGCTAGCCAACCCTGAATGTATGTTGTTGTCTATCATTAACATGTGTCTGTCACTATTTTAGTATGCTAGGATTGTGCACCTCGGTAAAAGTAGAGACAACCAACAGAGCATCTGAGCTAGGTGTTGTCATCTAGTTTTATATTTCTTCATTTTATTTCTAGCGTCCAGCTCAGTAAAAGGGACAACAAGACAATGTTTAGTGGTCCTGCTCCAAGTCAGGACTAGAAACTGTAAAGATAATCAACGAAATATTGCAGAAATGGGGTTACGAAGAACAGTACTGGTGCTTTCTTGAACGCACAAGGCCAGGCCTAGTATGAGCTTTGATTGAGCGCCATGGACATGGATGGATGTCAAGGTAGAAGATGGAGAAATCGTGATCGGTCTAGCTACATGTGAGCTAAGTTAGTCTCCACAATTGTGTTTTGCTTACCGAAGCTCTCCAACTCCCAACTAAGCGACTCTAGAACTTAGGTACTAGCAACAACGCCAGATTTTGCACGATAGAAACAGAGATATGACAAGCAACATCTACTCCGAGGTCTTATCACCACCGCCCAAAATACAATCAATAGCATATTGAATCGCATTCCAAAATGTCAGGGAGATGAGGTGGAATGAAAGAAATTAAAAAGGTCTAGAGTGCAACTGTTGACATGGTTACTTGCCCAAAATCAGTAGAAAATCTTCTCGAGCATTCTCCTCAGGGCTCCACGGAATTATATTGCGCTATAAGCAACATTGCAATCCCCTGTAAAGGTGGAATTGAAGCGTCTCTGCTCTGCAGCTCAACCTGACGTTTGGACTTAGCCTGAAAATGGCATACCGAGAAAGTTGGCCAACCAACACAAACAAACATCTCTTGATCCATTTTGATCAGGCGTCGTTCCTTCCAGCTTTCCCTTTGTTGTTTCCTTATCTTCGCTCTCCGTCTTTTCCTTACTTTCTTTCACAAACATATTGCTCAATTGTTTTCTCTACATTGTAATATATACTCGAACCTTAATAATTCACGGAACAACTATCGTGCACCGTCTCACACTTGTTTTCTACTTTGCCATCGGTTTTACTTTTGTGCGGTATTTCCTCGGTAACCAACGCGCCCTATAGCTAATTTTTGCGCCTTAATTGCAACCCACCAACGAACAGATAAATAAATATAACCACTAAATCAGTATCGTCGGCTATTGCTTAACCAAAAAGGCCTTACCCGTCTATGTTCATTACGATATGTCTTCATCGCCCATACCACGTCGGCGATCGCCAAACTCATCTCCAACAATATCACACGCCGAAGCTGTTGCCTCTCTGAAGGCCTCGGTGCAGCAAGTTCCAGTCCCCCGGCCGTTGTCGCCGCCGCAGCCACACAAGCCTGGGCTCTCTGATCCAATTCTCCGCAATGCGTTACGCTACACCATCTCGGCGCGCGAGTATTCCGCTCTGCACAAATATCTGCTCTCACGGTCACGCATGCTCACGCGCACGGCGCCTTCGCCTGCGCGGGTTGAACAAATTGTTGGCACTGATACGCCTGAACGCCAAAAACATAGAATGCAGGGAAAGGGCCTCGTCGACTCCAACGATGCCGATGACAAGAAAGAGGAGAATGACTACAACGCCCGCGCCGTTCGTCATTCTATGCGTGTTTTCGTGCTCACTGGAATTGCCATGAAGGTCTGGGACATGGTGCTTGTCAAGATTGGCAATAAAAACAAGTGCGTACAGTTTTCAACATCAATAAATAGCATTGTTTGTGCTCAGTGTTCTAACATACCTACTTTTACAGAACTACACCTGCCGAGAAGAAGCCTCTACACAAATCTGCGACATTGCGACTATCTGTTTCGCTATCTACAATCCTCCTACTTTACCGATTACTCTTCAGATTCCTCACTCGTCTACGAGGACACTTACTAGATGCTTCGGCTGCACCATTTCGTCTACGAAATCCCCGTACAGCCGCAGCGCTCACTTCGCCGTATGCGCCTGCCGTTGGCGCATCTTTTGCTGGTATCATGCTTGGAATCTCTCCTGCACACCATATGCGTGTCTCTGTGGCCATCTATGCCATGTTCCGCGCACTCGAATTTACCTGGAATCTTCTTGAACATGACGGCATGATATGGGGCTTTACAGCTCTAGCCAATGGTTTCAAAATCAAGAAAGACCGCCCGTGGTGGTTTGGCAGCTGGCTCACGCAGCCACTAGTATATGGCCAGTTACTGCACGCAACGGTTTTTGATCGTGACTGCTCACCAACGCCCTACGTCGACTGGATCATGAAGAAATCGTCTACATATCTACAAGAACGACCTAAAGGCTATTCTGTTGGGCTACCATGGCCATCAACGCATGACATTGTGGATTCGCTAGCCAACATGGCAAAGCTTAATTGGCCGTAAGTTCTTCTAACCCTTGTTTTTACGCCTGCGGTGGCAGCCTATACCTACCTTCCTGGACCTGCCCTGTCATGGCTCCATTCAGCAATGTATTGTCTAATAATTTTTGATTCAAATACTAACATCTTGGGCCCTTTAGAACCTATGTCTCACCTACTCTCTTCCCCCAAAAGGATGTGCTGCCAGCTTCACTGGCCGCCGTTGGGCCGCTGACCGCCCGCGCCCACCCCCTAATCGAGTCGCTTTCGTGTGCCACGCTGCACCCGCACGATCCCTCATGCATGCATACTTACCTTACATTTTGGTTGCAATCCCTCCCACCTATTGCGAAGACGATATTTGCTGTCTACTCAGCTATGTCATTGCTTCCGCGCTTCCGCACACTCACCGATGCCCCAATGAAGATTTTGCAGCATCTAGTATTGCGCACGCTCAAGTTGAGCACGCTAGCCACGGGTGCCATTTCCACTGCCTGGGCTTCCATTTGCTTCTTCCAGTCGTGGTTCCCACGTACGTTCCTAGCCAAGCAGCGGTTTTTCCTGGGTGGCTTCATCGCCGGTCTCTGGTCCTTCCTAGAGCGCAAAAACGGCCGCGGTGCCTTCCTTTCCAGCGCTAGACTCAGTGTCGATTCTCTATGGAAGGTTGGCATCAAGCGCAGATGGTGGAAGGGTATGCGCGGCGGCGATGTCTGGTTGTTTGTTATGGCACTCATGGTATCTAGTGCTGTCTACGAAAAGGATGCTAGAGCGGTTAAGGAAAACAACTGGCGCAAGGGTATGAGTTGGGTGCGTGGTGAGGGTTTCCAGGACTGGAGTTTCCAGCTTACTGAGGAAGAAGAGCGCAAGCGTGAGGAAGAGGATGAGATGAGACGTTCCGGTCGTCTATGATAATTTGTCCTCGGCAGTCAACAATGTATTTGTCTATCAGCTTCTCTAGGTCGGATTTTTCTTTCTCTTTTTTTTTTGTTCATGTGGCGGACTTTGGTTTCATTTTTTGTCGGGTTTGGTAGTAGGTTATGGGTAAAAACGAGACATCGGCGACTTGGATAGGTCGCCATGTCGTTGGCTTTTTTTTTGTATCTTTGTCAGGTTGGTCAGGTTCAATCGTTCCAGTTACAGAACGGAGGAGGGGTTTGTTGTTTCTTTTGTATGTTTGCTATCACGATATGTCCCTTGGAGTCTACTTGAGTCTAAATGCGATTATCATCGACGCATTTGTTGGCCTTATTCGTTCATTCTTTACTGTTTTCTTTTTGTGTATCATTTTGTTTTTATTTCTGTGTCACCTGTACGCCTCTGTCGGTAGCACATTCCGCATCTCTATATTCTGCCCATAGACCATATGTACATCCTGTCTAGTCGTCAAAGCTTGTTGTTGGCAGCTAGCATCTCCAACCGACGGCGTTTCCTCGGCCGATAGACAAAGAAGCACCAAAGAGCCAAGACGGTCAAGGAAATGCAAACAATAATAATCACGACGAAGACGGCAGTAGTCACGCCCCTGCCTCGGCGCTCAGGAACCGTTAGCACTTTGGTAGCCTGAGAGCGCGCAGCGACCCAGACGCTGCTGGTCGAGCCGAGCATGGTGGAGTTGTACAGCGCGGTGTCGTAGAGGTAGCTGGTAGATGTGGTGGTAGCAGTAGTGCTGATCGTAGCTGTAGATCCAGGTGTGATAATGTACGAGTGGGTAGATGTCGATGTGGAAGTTACAGTGGTAAAGTCGAAGCCGGTGGCTGTGGCTTCGGCCGTACTAGTAGTAAAGAACTTGGTGATGGGGTCTAGAGGCAGTGTCATCACAGACCCAGAGTCGGTTAGGGTTTGGTAGAAAGTGATAGTGATGTTGTAAGTTTCAGTGATGGTTGGATAGGTGAATGTCCCAGTAATTGTATTTGTTACTCTGTATATCAGATAGGAGACGGGATTATCCACGGGATACTTGAAGTTGCTGGAACCGTAGGCGCTGCAAGAAAGCAAAGAGCCCGAATGAGTTGCAGCGACAAAATGCATTGTGTTACTTCGTATTTGTCCCTCTTCTTGACTTTGTGATCCTTGTGCCATCTTTTTATTTTATTACTCGTCGTTTCAACCACCGCATTAATGTGATACCTTCAAGCCTGTTCTTACTTTCAGCTGGTTACTTATCTAGGGCAGAGAGAGACAGATAGCGAGATACTCACGCCAACTGAGAATATTCTTGTGGCGATTGGATATCAACTATTAGAAGTAATAGCGAAGATGTGTTGAGTAGTCGTGATAGTAATGGTATTATATAATCAAAATGGTACAGATTGGAAAATCACCATAACATAATTAACGAAGGTCTTGTTCGAGCCTTATATGTCATGTATTTTTCAAACCACTTAGTAGCAATCAAGCGTTTTTAGTCTGTACCATATCAGACCCCTTAGCATGTCTCCTTTCATCTCGTCATAGTTGACTTCTAATCGAGTAATGAGTTATAAAAAAAGGGTTCCTTTCTAAATCCTCTTTGCTCACCCACAGACTGTTTAACTCAACCATTTGGCCTAGAACCAGGCCGTACATCCTACTATATAGTAGTAGTGTATTATAACAGGCTAGTTTATATAGACGAGATCAAGCCAACCTTATCCAGTAGCACTGCTAATTTCATTTTCGAAATTTATTGTTGGTAAGCCAGCTTCGCACTTTTTGTTGTGATGATTCCGCTTATTTCCTGGCCTTGAGACGCTAATATGCAGGCACAAGCAGGGCGATGTGACCCCGGCCCTACTGGCAAGTTCTACTATGTAGTGATGATTGCTAGCGGCTTACGACGTCGTTTCTTTCTCTTTCACTACGCCCTATTGGCCTGACCGAGCAGGTCAAGTAAAGCTTATGTCAGTAGTTTTTGGATATTACCTTTGGTCCCTTGTAAAAGACAATAAGCATGTTTTATGAACTCAATACCCCGAGATTATATTATCATATTGCTCGTCCAACCTTGTAACAGGACTGAAAACAAGCAAGGAAATAGATAAAGAAAATAAGATAAAAAAAAAGGAAAGGAAAGATTTAGAGAGTTTAGATCCTACAGGCTTCAACTCAACACTAATATAACTTTAATTGCAAACCTAGAACAAAACCTGAAGAAAGTAGTGGCACGTTAAAATCCAAGAACCCTGTTTATACGATGCGATAACCGGTCACCAAGCGGTCCTTGGATCGTTGTTTTTTTTCTCTGGTACAAACTACTCAATACTAATTTGTGTGACCTGTTCCATAAGCATCTGTCTGTGATATCAAGCACGTGCAAACCTTGGGATTGATAACTGTCAAACATGCAAGCTTGAGGCAACAGTATCATGATGCATTGGTGCCATTCTGGGCCAATCTAGGCTGATCTGATAAGCTTACAGGCAAGAAGTCAAGGCCTACTACTATTGCGATATCATCACTCAGAATCTAGTGGTCATATACTCTTAACTTGTCGCACAGTAAAATTATGAAATATCATCGCTTTCCTAGATATATATGTGCAGTTCTTGATCACGATGCGATAAGTTATCTTTCATTTCTCGTTATCAAATGAGTAACGTAAATCTGAGATACTACATACATATAATATAGTGATATTGGTTTATACAAGAAACTCTTCTACATATTATTAAAAAAATTTCGAGAATAGGGTTACATACAAACCCTGTCGGAGTCTGCCGATGATCGATGGCATTACAAGGAAATTCTGAGGCCGGCCATACTCTACACTCTTTTGTGCACTAATAAAAGCAATGGAGAAAAGTGGACTGCTAATTGCATCCCTGGCTCTTCTTGTGCGAGCTGGGGTTTTTGCATTTTCTACATTGAGATGATCGTGGGGGGCCTAATTAACTTGGGGGTTGCAAAGACTGGGACGTCTCCAACGTATCTCACTTTCTTTGGTACTTTGGGGGCTCTGTATTGCTGCCTTGCATGCGGCTACGGGCCAACATCCACAAAGGTTGCATATAGCAACCACGCTTGAAGTTCTCTTTCTATTTAGCTTTCTCTCTATCTCTCTTCCTACTCAGATTCATACATAAGGAAGCGGCTCAAGAAATGAGATAATCAACCACGAAGCAAGGAGGAGGGCGATCAGGTCCGACGCGCCATCATCGTCACTTTTACTAGTACAGAGAGACTTTTGTGCATAGACAAGCTAGTATCAGTAGCACGACTGACTGTTTACTCCACCGATGCAAACTTTCAAGCTGCTCCCCATTTATGGCATTTAGCGCCTGGCAACCTAGTAAGAGATCATCGTCTATTTTGTTCCCTGGCTGTTCGCCACATAATATTTAGCAGTCATGTGAAGCATTCGAGTGGCAGCTATTGGCCGAAGCTGATCTGCCTACTAAAACAGCGCAGTACACGCATCGTTCGATATAGTTGCAACATGTGCTGTATCATATCAAGAACACAAGGTTATATCAAGAACACAAGGTTATATAATCATACGTTTTATAATCTGAGTATGATCAGCGATTAAGAAAAAACAACAAGGAGCGAAGCCAGTTTCAGGTTTTTTTTTCCTTTTCTTCTTTCTAAGCCTATTCTGTCTCGTTTCTTTTAGGCCTTATTACGGGCACTATTCACGCCATAACTAACTTCGAGGACAAAAGTGGAGAGGCAATGGCTGGAAGAGTGAGAAGTCCGGGACTTTTCCTAAGAATATTAATATATATATATATATTTTTCAAAAGGG
Organism: Endoconidiophora polonica; assembly: GCA_001856765.1. Lineage (NCBI taxonomy): Eukaryota > Fungi > Ascomycota > Sordariomycetes > Microascales > Ceratocystidaceae > Endoconidiophora > Endoconidiophora polonica. The sequence goes on from LXKZ01000593.1 coordinate 8,040, forward strand.
CATACTAGAAACAAAGAATATGCGGCCGCATCTTCTGCCTAAAGGGAATGGCTGCGAAATGAAACGAAGACTTTCGGCGTGGCACGAGAACGGCTTTAGAAGACAACACAAACAAATAAACAAACAAAAAAAGCCCGGCACACATTTACTTGTAGACTAAAGTTTCACCGAGACGATAAATCATTGAAAGACAGACGGGCGTTTTACCGTTAGGCCTTGGCGGAACAGTAGGAGACAACCCAACCTTGGTAGCCACGCCCCCAGAAAGGTAGAAGTGGGTTGAGGAAGGTAAGGTAAGCTACGATCCACCTATAGGTAATTGCAGTTTCTCGTCGTGTATAAAGTCAGAGCTGTTTCCACCTTAGAATTCTACTTTCCTGACTTCACTCTAATAGTCACATATCCTTCATTATCTGTCTCTCTATATTACCAACTTCATATTAATCTTTTATATTATATCATATTATATAATACTATCGTACCTCAACGTCTGTTTATTTGAATCATCATTACTTCTCTAAGTAACCTCACACTTACTATCAACACCACCACCTATCATTTTATCTTCTACAATGGGTTACTCATACGGACGCTGCTGCCAGTGCCAAACCATGCTGGCTATCAGCGACAAGTGCTCGTTTTGCCACCACAAAGAGTGCCATGACTGCCTGTCCACTCAGCTTCCAGGCACTTCCCTCAACTATTTTGACCAGGCCGCTATGACGCCGCGCTCTATGCCATCGCCAACCTCTGGCAGCGTCGACTTCTCCGCTGTTTCGTGGGCCTGGACTCTGTCACCCAAGAAGGCTAGCGAACGCCGCGAACGCGAGCTCCGTGAAAAGGCCCTCCGTGAAAAGGCCCTCCGTGAGAAGGAGCGCCGCGACAAGGAAGTTGCGACGCGCCGGGCTGAGCGGGAAGCTGCCCAGCACATTCTGGCTTCGAGCCATTAAGGAGGGAACAAGCAAATCTGAAGGCTTGATCTTTTTCTTTTGTTAGCCAACAAGGATACGTTAGGAATCTTTCTTCCTTCATTTATTGGGTCTGGTCAAATAAGGCGTTTGGCTCTTATGCAAAAAGTGGCAAACACAAAAGCAGTGCCCCCCGTCTTTTCCAACTCCGTAATATCGAGGAACATCTACAGCTAGGTTTATTGTTTGAGTTATTTGGTATCATAGTACTGGTAACGCGCACAAGAAGTAGTTCGCCGGGCGTTGAGGAATATTGTATTTCTTTGTTTTTCTTTTAATTTTTTTTCGGCGTATTCTTTGGAGTTGATGCGCATTTTACTTCATTTGCTTATCTGGTTTTCTTTTTTTTTTCTTTTCTTTCCATTATATCTCTCTTCTCTTGTACTGGGAAAGATCGGCATCACGAATGTCTAGTTTGTTGTACATGTACCAGATGCAAATATGTACCTCTGTTAAGTAAATAAAACTCAAATAAAAACGCTCATAACATCTACGAAGCAAGTTATCATTCGTTTTAACTGACTCACGTTGCATTCTTCGGCCCAAAACTCAGTAATATGCATGTCTCTCTCTCCACTTACACAGCTTGGACGCCTAAACATGATGCCATGCATAGTCATATGATGGCCTGCTTCTCACATCTGAAAAATATCGTGCCTCTCTTCATTGGCATTTCACTGCCTTGTTGAAACGCCTGCCCAACTGTGCTGCTTCGTGCCTTAATTTCTAGCATCAATCTTCCTCCAGGCTTAGGTCGTCGGCCTGAGAAGCAAACTTGGACTGAAAAGTGCGCTTGCTTTATTTCCCCAAATCCTAGTCCTTTTCTCCCCCGCAAAACAAATCCCGACTATGGGGCTAACGTCTCGTTTCTTTTTGCTAAAGATACATACAAAATAAAGGAACGATATACAATCTATCCATTACTCGAACAGTTCATGTCATTGACCTTTGTGATTCACATTCATATACATATTCGAATCATGTAAGTTGCAATGCTACCGTCTCTATCGGCGCACGCTCATTCGTTCATTGCATGACGACTAGTGCTAATCGAGAATATGACCCCCAAATAGCCTCCCCTTCCTCTGTTTCCTCCCCACAGGCTTACGGCGACCCAGCAGGAATGGATAAGAAGGAGTCCATGGGTGGCGCGTAGTTATGTGTGTTTTCTTCTCGTTTCTTGTAACTTACCCCAGAAAAGGGACAAAATTGCTATGAGAGAGCAAATATGATCTGTATTTCCCTTTACTCTTTCCAACCAGGCCCAGGTTTTTTATTTGTTGCTGACTATGCTGTCCGTGCCTACAAATACCACCCATAATACTGTGAATGAGTTAGATCTTGGCATTTTTTGGCTTGGCGAGCCAGATTGTTGATATATTCTGCCGTCTGTTGTTGTCCAATCCGACTACTAGTAATAAGCTGTTTCTTTTCTTGGCTTACAATACAAGATCTAAGCAGCCAATAGGCTATTGAGTCATGCATATGTATGTCTTGGACGATGACTGGATTGGGTAGCATTTAGTCTGAAAAAAAAACAGTCTCTGGTTTTATTTGGGCTTCTTTTGTTAGGTAGGATAGTAAACGGGGGTAGGCTCTTGCTCGTTAGCGCTCATTCACTACACAGGCGCCATTGCGGCTTTTATAGGTTCATTTTCTTGTACGTAAAGCTGCAGCAATGACAGACGGCGCTACTTCACCTGTTCCCAGAAAGGCGGGTTTCACTGCATATAGAGCAGTTCCCGTAGTCTTGATCCCTGTGGGTGGTGGCTATATGAGTCCAGGAAGAATAGGAAAAAGGAAACGAGACATTACAGCTAATACAAATACATTTTCCATCATCTGCTGCTCACTAGTCTCAGCTCTCATGTGACAGTTTTCTAGTGTCTGTCTCTACCTCCAAACAACGTCATGCTTTCGCTGATCAATGGCAAAAAAAGGAAGAAGAAAGAACTTATGTACTGTCAAGTCATCTTTACAGAAAGAATGAAAGTCGCCCCTTGTCATACTGCTTGGCCTTACCCCACACTTTCATTCTCCGGCTTTTGGTCCTCACGGCACCATATAATCAGCAAAATAACCAGTGAATCTCAACTATCATGTTGACTATTCCGAACGAAACATTTAATATGTCTGATAAATCTTAGGTCCAGAGAGTACCGTAAAGGGCTCAGAGGTGCTGAGAAAGTTCTGGGTGTAGGGTCTTAGAAGTACACCCATTCCCGTGCTAGCTTTTGGCTCTCCAAATTATCATGAGGCAAGTTGACATAATTCACCAGATTTTAGTTTATCCCACCAACCACTCAAGAAATGAACAGCTACTATCATTTGTGAGATTCTCAAGCATTATCTTTTGCTATACCCCCGTCATCATGGACATGCGTTCAATTATATCAGTAGTGGCATGATTAATAGAATTCAATAACTTATCAAGTGTACCTATTCCCATAGCCCTGCACAGTAACATATGGTACCAAGTCATACCAATTTCCGTAGTTGATAGTAGCAATATAGAAGTTATTAGACAATAAACAAGCCCCTTAAGTATATCATCTATAAAGACACAAACATCTAAGAGAGAACTAGACAGTTGACGATTTCATATATAACTGTAGGTGGCTTCAGCGAGACGATAATCGGAGCGGCCACGGGTACAGGACGGAACTAACAATCAGATATCATCACGACAACATCAAGTCAGCTTGTATCTACGCAATTCTCTGAAATTGACAAACATGCGGGTACCCTTAAAAACTCTATCAATCATGCTACAAACGCCTACGTCAATAGGTCTCGTTGGTATTGACACGGACGTTTGCAACGAGAGGACAGTCAAAAAGAGTTAGGAATTTTAATCTCTAATGCCGCCTAGCAAGAGCTTTTCCCCCAATAGAGCAACTTTGAACTGATAGTCTTAATAAGCTCTGTAGTGACAGATATATTCAAATCACATTGTTACTGTTATTATATAAAGGTCACTAAGAGTTCCCAGCCCTTGTCGCTACGGACCACGGAGCGCCGAGAGCCCGGCCGACGATTTGATGGCCAAAGCACACGCCAACTACCTTGACGCCGCGCATTAACGCCATCTTGACAAATTGCGTCAACTTGACGATCCACACGTCGTCGTCCATGGCGATGTGCTTGGAGCCCGTGATCATGATGCCATCGATCTCGTCTAACGACGGATATGCCTCTGTGTCGTTGATAATATAATTATAGTATTCAATTTCTGCTCTTTAGATAACTTAACTCATGACAGGTGTCCTATTAAATATTTCTCATCCAGACAAGTTGATAATATCATGTGATATATTACATCATGTGCCATGTAAATGATAAACAAGTAATTCGATGAATTCTTAGTTATGTGCAAGAGTCACTGCGTCTTGGCCTTCTACGTCTAGTTTATATCTATATCAATAAGTTAATAAACATATTAATAGTTGCACGAGCCTATAAAACTTGAATATGTCAAACCAAAGCAAAGCAACAAGCTGTGGAAACTATATATATGTCCTTAGTTTGCCACGATTACTTGATACTCGCTCTGTCGTTGTTGTTTCTTGAGCGAGTTATGGAGCAATTGGGAATGGGATGGTTACTATATCTACCTTCTCTTTCGTTGGCTGACTGTACAATAGCTACTAAAACATCAAGTATATTATCGGACAACATGAAGATATAGCCACAAGCAGTCACGAAATGTCAAGCAAATTACAAATTCGTATATACATTTGTTTTGGTTTAGTTATACTTCATGTCTGTCTATCTCACTAATAGTATACGACACTAGAGTTACATACTTGGCCAAGTTGTCATGAATGCCACCTCTGAGCCAGCTATTCAAGCTTCCAACGTTCCTCTCTAAACTCTTCAGTGTGTGTATTTAACGTCTGTCACTGGACAGACTTTTAAGCCTTC
>LXKZ01000594.1:0-22154 GCA_001856765.1 Endoconidiophora polonica
GGGGGGGGGGGGGGGGGGCTAGCTCCACTTCTTGCCCCTCTATACAAAAAGCACGTGCTATGCAGTCTCTACATCGCAAGTTTAGGAGCCGGAGCAAGTTAGCTTCTACTAAGTAACAGATACTACGCTGAGCTCGTTTGCTTGTTTTCCAGCAAGCAGTCAATCCCGAGCTGCAATTGGACAATTAGTAAAATAGTTGTAGTATCAGTATAACGAACAAGGAGTCTGCATCAAGGCAATGGAGACAGAGAGCCAGCCAGCCGTCAAGTTGGGCAAAGCTGATCTCTCTATCTCTATCTCTTTTGTCTCTGGCTTTATCTCTCGACGCTTTGTCTCGTAACATAGCAGTAGTGACCTTTCTTTGTCAACCTAGCCAAGTCGCCCTGCCCTGTATGAGGCAAATGGCACAAGTAGTTAACCGGTGGTGCAGCCGATGAAGGATAAAGGAGTGGAGCGCATCTTACTTCTCTGCCTTTCTTCTGTTGATAGCTAGCTAGCCAGCCAATGGCCCAACAAACCCCACGATCACACATTTAAGCGACCCCTTGATGCCGGCGCCCCTCTTTGCACCAACTCAGCAGAACACGCTTCTTGGTCGTAGTCGAAGCCGCTGCTGCTAGTCAGCCAGGAAGAATCTCAATCGCCTGGTTCTGTGCTGTTGCCAGCATTAAAAATTGGAGATGCTGCCTAAGTGTCGCCTGTTTTTTTGGGGAACACTTCTGAACATGATAAACAGATTGAAGTAAAAAATAAAAAAAATTAAATTAAATAATCAAAAATTTTTAAAAAAATAAATAGTAATCCACCCCTCTGTTCTTCCTGGTGTTGCTGCCTTAAATCTGGCTGTTTGCTTGCATGTGTGACGGTGCAATATATCGAATGAAAGATTGAATCAGCACAAGGTACACACATCTACGCACAGTATGCCAGCACTCAGGTTCCTTATCGCCGCAGCGCCCTCCCTCTGCAGCCATCATGTTCTATGCAACACACATCCGCCCGTTTGATAGTAAACACCACGGAGGGCAAGAAGTGGAAACTGTAAACGCTCAACAAGAGATGGAGGTGGAAAGGGTAGCAGGTCGTATCATCTTGTAGCTAGTGTGGTCATCTCTGGGCTCTCTAAGACATATGACGCCGGGTCCCTACTATTGTAGTGCTGCTCTGTGTTCCTTTCGTTGCTTGTTGTTTTGCTGTTTGACATTGCTATCTTTCCCTCTATCTATCTCTGTTTTCCCGTGATTAAACTGGCTGCATTGCGCCTTTATCTTCTCAGTCCTCTGTTCCCCCGTCTTCCTTTCCTCTTTCATTAGAACCTGATTCCCCCTTTCTATCTTTAGTCGTTCGCTTTGCAGCCTCGCCTCTTTCTCAACTGTTTCCCTCGAGATTCTTCCTTTCTTGATTTCATCCAGCTCGCCTCATCTCCAATACGAACACGCCAGACCCTACTTTGATTGCAGAGCAGTATCTATTTTTTTTTCTCTGCCTTCACTATCGACCGAACCCTTGTCCGTTGCTTTTGCTGGTTTCGGCCACTTACAAAAGCGTCTCTACACCCAATTAGATTGCGCCCCGCACTACAAACTCGTTCGCCCTTTATCAGGTTATCGAGCCGGCCAGATTTGATTGCTTGTCGTCACATAGATAGAACCTGCACTCAGACCTTGCTTGTTATCGCCATCCACTGAAGAAGAAGATCAACAGATCAACAAAGGATAGCAAAATCATAGCTCAGCAATCACTGCGGTTGCTCTATTGCTCTTGCTCTGTCTGTGGCTGACGATACGATCCCGTCCTTGCACGCCGTTAATCCTCCATCCCTCTTCTTGGCTATCGACTATCTTCTATCTCATCACATTCTGTCGCCTGATCGGTCCAACCTTGATAGTGATCTGTTGCTACTAAACGAGTAATGAGAGTGTGTATTAACTACCTATCTGTTCCCTTCCTTTGGCCTACTACCCCTTTCAGCTATCCCTCCCTCCCTTCTCGTCATTCGCCTTGCTCTCTGATAAACAATCATCTGACGTTATTATCAGCAAACATTGTCACCGCCCCTTGCGGACTGCCTATCTTTCTTTGGCATTGTGTTGCACTCACCCCAGAAAACATTCAAAATCCGCCCATAAACACAACCCCTAACGTTGATTGAGCAAGCAACTAAAGCCGCTCTTATGTTGCAACGCAGAACCTGCGATAAATGGAAAAATCTCTAAACAAACCGAATCTGCCCTTCTTCCAAAGAACCAGAGCCACTTTCAACCCCACTGCCTAAATCGGCTGCCGACAAGACCTAAATTCTTCTATATTTTTCTTCTATCTTCCTTTAGCTCCTCCAGTTCTAGTCGTTGTCTTTTTCGATTTTTCTTGCTTCATACCCTGGCCTAGTCCCAATTCCTGCTGCTGCTGCTGCTGCTGCTGCGGCTACAATCCCCGGGCCCTATAGAACAACCGCATCGCAAGCTTCTTTCTTCCGTTCTCGGTACTTTTGTCGTCCAAATAGCACTACATCCAATTACCACGATACATCCACTGGGATAGTGGCTTCCTGACCCCACGTTATCTCTTTTTTTTTTTTTTTCTTTTTCTCTCCGCTGGCCACCAACTAGTCTCTATCGTGAACGTAGTCGTACTTCGTAACTGAACCCTACAGGTAATATTCCATCTGTAACAAAAACTATGTCTTAGAATAGGTCCGCTAACTAGCTGTCACCGAAAGAAAGCCTATAGCTAAACGTGGTGTGCCATCCACTGCGTCGATTGGTGCTGGCTTGGGCCATAACGGCATATCGATCTGCATCTAGCCCACTCTCTCTAATTCTCTTACCTCAGCGATTCCACGACCCTCCACATACATTCTGCCACCGTTTTCTGCCACGGGGCCATCTTTTACGTTTCTATTACCGATAGAAAACTACCGTCCAAACCACTTTGCCTGCACACGCCCCCCAGCTTGCCTGCCTCTTCTCCCTATCTCGTCTACACGCGTGTCTCTCTACATCTTGCGTCTTCTTCTCATCTTTCTGCCATCTTTATAAAAGGTTAAAGAAAAATCCTTTCCTTCAGCCTTTGTCGTTGACTTAGCTTGATTCCTATCTTCTGGTCATACTTCGGGTCTAGCTGCCACCTCGAATCGAGACCATTCCTTCTCCTTACTATTTTTTTTTTACCTATCCAATTTTCTCTTTTCTATCCTCTTTTAACTGTCGTTGTCTTGCTTGCCCTTTGCCAGCCCAACGGACATCTACAAGTACTGTGATATCTCACAATTTTATATCCACACTCTTGCCGTCCGTATATTTCTAACATTCTGCACTATATACTTTGCATGGCTTTGCACTCTATGCTGCATTCTGCATCCACGGCTTACTTTTACTTTACTGCAGCCCGACCAAGCACACACACACCCTGCCCTGTTTTTCGAGTTCATACAAAACTTAAACCCCATTCAGATCCACGGCACAGGCCTCTTCCAACTACCAGGCGCTGAACGCTTACTACATCCACATCGTCTTCTCACCACTTCTGATACTACCGACGGTTCGACTACGCACTGGCTTCACTACACTCGCTAGTTCTGCTTATACCACCACCCCACCTATACGCGCATTGTACCGCACCTCATCTCTGCCCTCTCATCGCTGGTACTATTCTTCCGGTCCGTCAAAATTAAGCGTTGCATTTCCTTTCGCCTTGGCTCGCCTGTTGTGCCAACTGCTACTAGCTTCTCTTTTTCCCTCTTCCTCTAGGAAACCCCCCCCCCCCAAAAAAAAAAAAAAAAATAAAAGGGAACAATAATTAGTGCATTACAACTACATGAAAACCGAAATCATGCCAGCTCAACTGACCGGACTTGGTCTGCCTATCCGGCCTGCACCCTCTCGCGAAACTATTCATGTGTCAACTGTTGCTCCCATAAATGTCCCACCAGTTCCCAAGCCCCGCACCCACAAACACTCGCGATCTTCATACTCGGAATTGTCACCTCTTACTACTCGGAATAGCTCTCACGCCTTCCGTCCATTTAAGCGCCAAATGTCCGTCCCTGACAAGACCATTGCCGTAATCAACGCCAGCGGCCGCCAAGCCGCCTCTCTAATACGGAATTGCACTGCTGTTGGCTACCATGTACGGGCCCAACTTCGCAATCTAGAAGGTGTTGTTGCGACTGAAGTTTCTACAAATCCCAGTGTTCATTGCCTGGTCGGCGAACTATATACTCGTACGAAGCCTACTACTGAAGCAAATCGCGACGTTACTAAGAACGGTCCTATCTCCGGTGTCGGCATCAACCACCAGATTCTCGACGATGTTTTCCAAGGCGCCGAACTAGCCTTTATCAACACAACCTTCTATGGTGATGAAGTAAATATCGGCAAGGCCATTGTCGACGCAGCCTGCCGCTCTGGTATTCAATACTTAGTCTACTCGTCTATGCCTGACCACTCGAGCTACAACAAAGACTGGGAGGCTTTACCCCTGTGGGCTACCAAGCAGAGAATCGAAGAATACATTGAGAAGTCAGGTATTCCTTCCACATTTGTTTACACTGGCATTTACAACAACAATTTCACCTCCCTCAAGTATCCTCTATTCTGCATGGACCTGCAACGGGATGGTTCGTTCGTTTGGCAAGCACCTTTCAACCCAAATGTCAAGTTACCCTGGCTCGATGCCGAACACGACGTTGGCCCGGCTATCCTTCAGGTTTTCAAAGACGGCCCTAAGAAGTGGGATGGAAAGAGAATTGGTCTTGCATACGAGTTGTTGACTCCTGTTGAGGCATGTGATATGTTTTCTAAGGGTATTGGTCGTCCTGTCAAATATATCCGTGGACCTATTGAGATTGAAGTTCCCATTCCCGCCGGTTACCGTACCCAGCTTGAAGCTCTCGACCGTCTATTCAGTCTTGGCAAAGACGATCCAGCAAAGCAACCTCCATACTTTGGCGATGCTACCCTAGAAAAGAACTGTGTTGATCAGTCTATGGCTCTATGGGAGGGACCCCGAAATCTAGAAGAGTACGCACGTGAAGTGTTCCCTTTAGAGGAGCAGGCTAATGGTATGAAGTGGATGCTGGAGGACGAAGAATCTCTTTCCCGGGCCACCAGCGCTCTTAGCATCAATAGAGCTATCATTCCGTTAAATGGCGGTGGCAACGGTGGTATTGAAGCAGCTCTTCAGCCGTCCCCCCACGAAGAAGACAATAAATACGATTCTTACGACGATGAAGATGATGAAGATGACGAGGGCCTTACGATGAAGGCTCGCAAACGGGATGAAGAACAATGGCTAGCTTGAATGTATGTGTCTATCATCAGATAAGTACAATCATAATTGGCAATCTCTACATCTTGTATGTCTTCTGTCTTCTGTCTGCTCTTTGTTCTTACTTATCCTTCTTTTCTTTCTACCCTGATCGGCAGATCTTACTTCGGCCAGACAATGGCGATGATGAATCATGACTTTTTTTTCAATCTACAAATCTCAACTCCCTTCTACATATTGCATCTGACAATCCTAGCTTTTCTTTTTCTTTTTTTTTTTCCCCTCTGGACACAATCTTTCAGTGTGCCAGTTGAGTTTCCAGTCAGCTTATGTTCCTTAACGAGCTTCGTTGTATATTCTTCCTCTTTGACTATTTAGCTGTCTCCTGACTTTAGCTCACATTTGACTAAAACAAAGAACTAAAACACCATAGAGACGACGTTCAGCTATTTACACACTTTATCCCTTCATTCATTGATTCCAACGGGAGGTTCTGCTTCTTATTGCATCCGGAGTCACATGTTTTTCGTTTTCTTATCTTATTCTAAATTATTCTCTCTCTTCCGTTTTCTATGCATCTCTACAGGTTTAACATGACTTTCTTCACTTCTTTTTTGTTTCTTTAAAAAAAAAGTATTTTCAACATCATATACTAGTACTACAATAGCCAGTTTCTCTTTTCTTCTCTATAAAATTTCAATCAAAGTATTGTTCCTTTTTTTTCCTTTTTTTTTCTGTCACGTTTGTTTGTTTCCATAGGCGTCGCGTCGGCTTGAAATCTTTTTTTTTGGTAAATAATGAAAAGTAAAAATCTTTCTTTTCCTTCTGTTATTTTACTTTCTTTCAAGACTATTATTATTATTATTATTATTACTAAATACTTCCCTGCCTAATGCGGACTTTGAGCCAACGCAAAGGTAGTATAATATATAAATCATTATCATCGTCAGTTACTTACGTACTATTTGTCCTTTCTCGAATTACTTCATCTTTGACTTTAATGATATTTTAGTCACTTTCATGGCTATTTGTAGTAATCAAGAATTAAAATTTTCAATAACTATCAGCTTTATCTTATCTCTTTATCTTTCTATCTCTCTCTCTCTCTCAAATTCTAATAAAAAAAAAAAAAACCCCCCGGGTAGTATTTTCATGTGTAACCCTTTTAAACCCTTGCAACTCCCTACGGCAACCCATTTTTAAATAATGAATAATTTGTTGAAGAATTTTGAATTTCTTGAAGGATATTAATCTAGTTTGTATGAAAACAGCGTACACATGTAATAGATCTTTTTGCTCTTGACAAAATTATACTGTAAAATATTATAAGATATAAACAAGAATGTAGAAAGTTGTAATTATTTTTTATGTTTTTTTTTGTCATCTTTTGGTGTTTTGTAGTTTCTTTGTTACTGCTCATGCTTCAACCTTACGATCGCTAGCCGGCGCCTTAGAAGCTGTAGTAGTCACATCAACATGACCCTCTACAAGCTCATTCAACTCATCTTCCAAGGCATCCAGGTGGCGGTACTGGAGCCAGAAGAGAATACCCGCAACAAATGAAAGGATACCAACCGAGCCATAGTTCCACATCAACAAGGGATCCTCAGACAGCGAAACCCACGCCTGGCCGATGGCAGCGGAAATGGCAGTGGTGAACAGCGAGATAGCCTGTACCATGGAACGCATGTTGGTTGGAGCTTTAGAGTAGGCGTACTCGAGCGAGGTAATAGAAGCAAAGATCTCAGACAAAGCAATAAGAATGTAGGCGCCAGACTGAGCCCATACCGTGATCTTAACGGTAGTGTCGCAAGTCGAAGGGTAGTTGCCGCAGTCGCTCTTCTTGTAGATATAGTACTGTAGGACACACGAGTAGACCATGGCTAGTGAACCTGTTAAAAAGCCGGCAGTAATCTTGCGAATAGGGGTGAAGCGGATCTTCCAGCGGCGAAGGGCGGGGTAGACGAAAAAGTCACAAATAGGAATAAAAATGATGAGAGCCAGAGGATCCAGGTTGGATGTTAGCTCGTTAGGAAGGCCGTGAAGCTCCATAGTGGCAGCCTGGGAAACCAAATTGTTGTTCAACTGGTTGTAGGTCAGCCAGTATATAGGATACCAACAGAATACTGAGCAGGCTGCAAAACCACGACGCAGTTCGTCTACCCAAGCATCATCGAAGGTCATCCAAGACGGTTTGGTGCCAGGGGCAAAGGTGCTTGGCTTCACCTTCTCCCAAAAGGTACCATCGTGCATGTTTTTCCAGGTCTGGAAGGGGTTGAGAGACCAACGGCCCTTCTGGGCGAGTAGGAATGTCTTGACAGCAGGGCCCAAAACGGAGCCAGAAGGCGCACGGCGCACGTAGCGCTTGCGACCCCAAAGCATAACTAGCGGGCAAAGGGCCAGCATGCAGGTAGGCAGAAGGAAGGCGAGCCAGAAGCCAACATACTTCTCGGCAAAGGACATGGAGATCTGGCCAAGTAGGGCACCGACGTTTATGAACATGTAGAACCAGTTGTACACACGCTCGACGGTGATTGCCGGATCGATGATGACGCGCTCGCCATTCTTGAGCGTCTGAACGCGCATGCGCTGGTGGGGCAGTTGTTCAACGATCAGAGGTGAGATATTAGGCTTGAAACCACCAGTGCCAAAACCAATGACAATGATAGCAATAACCATAGCAGCAAGAGAGTTGTTAGGTTTGGTAATGACAGGAGGAATTGCGGAGATTATCTAGGAGCCAAGGTTAGTATACGAATAATTGACGGAATGATATAGTAATGGCTGACATACGAGAATAACGTGGCCGATGAGATCTATACCCAGAGCAACAGAGATGGTCTTGTAACGACCCCAGTACTTATCGGCTACCCATGAGCCAAACAGGGGCATGGTGTACTGCCAGAATGAGTTGAAGGTGGTGATACCAGTAGAGGCACGCTGGGTCATACCTAGTGCACCAGATTGGCCATTCTTACCGCCTGCACCAGTGACGGAACCATCAGGCAGAGGTTGCTGAATGAAGTTAGTGACTATAGAAGGGAATGTCAGTTTAAACTTGTATAAAGTAAAGCGCAGAAGACACAGCAAACTTACAGACAATAATGGCACCATAGTACGAGAATCGCTCGCAGGCCTCGACAAAGGCGATGGTGAAAAGAGATAGAGAAATGTTGTCGGCAACACGGCGCAGCAAAGCCAGCTCCTCCTCAGACGGGGAGTCCTCATGAATCTCATTGTTACTAGTGGAGGACTTGAGCTGCAGGCTCTTCTTCTCGTCGATATCATGCTCGACAGCGTGCAACTCGGCAGCTAGCACGGCGTTATCGGTGCTAAGATTGCTAGTAGCCATTATGTATAGTATAGAGGGGCAGTGTTGTTCAGGGTATAGGACAGATATGGAGAGGGCTATCCCAGAGAACGGGTATGCCAAGCTTTGGCCAAGAGACTTGGGAGGGATAAAGCCAAGATATCAAAAGAGACGAAGATCAATTTTAGGGAGAGAAGAAGAAAGACAAACAAGAAGAAGAGGATGCTGGCGGCCTTTTAATTGCTTGGCGGGAGTTGTGGGGGGGNNGGGGTGGGAGAGACGACATAGCCGCCATAAAGCTAGTCAACAGTCTGGAGCAAAGAAGCAGAACTAGCTAGTTTATTAGATATCAGAAGCAGACATTTGTGTCAAGAAAAAAGGAATGAAATAAGGCTCTGCTGCGAAGGTGCGTGGCAACAAACGCGTAGATAAATTAAATAAAATAAAACTAAAATCCGGCCTATCTTCTTTCGGTTCCGGCACCGACAGGGCCTGAAGCAGTTTGGAGTTGGATTAACGTGGCAAGACTACAAAGCTCAGCAGTCTCAAGATGGCACGCCATTATCGCTCAGCGTTTCATTATTGGATTACTTCTGAGCGCGGTCTGCAACCAACAGTCAGCAAGCTAACGCCATAGGCTCTCTAGGGCCTCGAGCAATTCCGCCTTTTGAGTCTGCTTTCTAGCCGTAGCGTAACCGCAGCCGCAGCCGCGTAACCAGGCGGCACTTTCGTGCGTCTGTACAATGTTGTAGAAGAGACCCAAGCTCTAGCTATCTCGACTGCCATCATCTAGGAGATACAAAGTGATGCGGGAAATTAGAAGCGATGGCCACAGCTTCAAAAGTGCAGTCCTTCTGGCTGTTTCGCCGCCGAGAAACTAGGTCTGTTCACTCCCATCGTCTCACGCATTCTCGCGTCATATTACCATGTTGCGTTGAAGACAAAGTGCCAGAGACGTCTTTTGTCAAATAAATAGAGCAGCATTTATCGTAGTTAGCCATAAAGAGACGCCAGTAATGGTGGACGACGTGTGGCTGGCTGGGATTTCGGTCTCTTCTGGTTAGAGGCTCTGCTAGCCGATGAATTATGCTCGCCACTACTCAATGTTAGAGGTAGAGCGTCATGTCATTATTGTAGGAAATTGCGGAATTGCCATTAGACAGTAGAATGGCCGCTGTCTTGGGATGTTGAGCAGGATCAGATGCTGGGAGGGTCGATAGTTGATGATGGAAGTCCGCAGGGTTTATTTAACCCTCTCATCTTATCTTCTCTTCACTCTTATCTTTGCAAGGCCTCTCCATCACAATAATCAAGTGGCCAGTCTGCTCTGATTGGCTGAGTGATTCCACCCACAGTTCCGTTGACACACAAACCCTACGTGCTACCACACTTTTCTATCACTAAGTCTCTCTATCTTTGTGACTTTATTAGACAATTTTTTTTAAAAAATAAGTTCATTTTTATAGCGTTGTGAGACGCTCTTTTTTTCAAATGTAGATTAGCTTATTCGCATCAAAGATAATCAACCTAGTTTCCCGCTCGCTAAGCAAATGGCACCTTTTGTTTTCTCGCATCTTGCAGGCTAATATCCCTGTAAACTGTCAGGAGAGGCTCCTATCAGTTGTCATTTTTGCCGTTTCTCTCTCTCTATATATATATTAGCCTTCTTTGCTAGTTCTAGGTTACCTCTAGAAGTGAGTCTCTATTGGAAAGCTACAGCTCAACAAATCGCCCGCTGTATTCTAGCCAAAAACCCCCACTGTCTATGCAACGTTGGATCGGAACTTATAAGTGGGTCTGTGGTTGAGTTATCCGGCACAACTATCTTCTAAAACTCCATTCTTTCAAGATTCTACCATATATACCAAGCTTACTACTAGGTTATTACTAGGTTATCACCTTGTTGTACGGATAATACGATAAATAGTGACAAACGAGAAAAAGATAAGCGCTGTCGCACACAAGTATCATTGTTACGGCACCTGAGAGAGAACAGCCAACCGGATTCCGAGAGAAAAAACTGTCGTTGATTCAGGCGCCCCGAAAACTGCCCCAAGATGAAGTCAACGCGAATTTGTTCAGCAAGAAAAAAAGCTGTGGGCAGTCCATCTATATTCAAAACCTGCTTACTGGCAATTTAAAAAAAAAAAAAAAAAAGAACCAATCAATGTTACAGGTAACGAGAGCATCTCAGGCTCCCTCCCAGCTTACTAGGAAAGGAAATAAGACACGACAGACACGCTACTATCTATTGCCTTCTGGTGAGCTTCCCCATTGGGAAGTTGATGTCGCGCTAATGCAACCGCAACCAACCGGCCACCACACCACCTTTTTTTACCCGATCAACCTTGGCCTAAGAAGTTCCATTCGATCTCTCTTACTATCAGTACCAGCGCCACAAACACTCCTTTATATTACTAGTGCATCCTCAGTACCCATACAGAGTCGAGTCTAAGGGCAACCTAGTCAGTTGTCTCTGTCCTTATCTGTGACAAGAAGCCTTTGTTTGCTCAGTAACATCTAACAAGGTTTGCTAAAACATGTTTCTCATGCAGAGAATGATCAACCAAACAAGTTGCCCTCGTTTACAGGGTGTGTACAAGATTACACTTGCCGTCCCTTGTGAAATTGGACTAGGACTGATATTTTCTGCGGTATTCTGTGTCTCTGGTGACGTATCTTGTCTGCTTGTACGGCACAAGCAACCTCAAGTATGCCTCGGATCATAATATTGCTAAATACTCAAAACTCGGGTTTGAATAAGCGAAATGTTAACTTTCTTGACTTTCTCTGTATTGGCAAAAGAAACTAATAACTGTTGGGTAATACCTTTGCCCCCCTCTCCATCCCCCTGGAGATTCAGTAGGAATGAAAAACCGACACTTTTTTACTCCAAGCCCTACATAAGGACCTTAACGTATCCTCAAATATGATTACGGCGCGAATTAACTGGTGAAGGAAGGCTCAGGGCATGAATTTATCCCACCGAGTATTTGTGGTCTATCATTGTTGTCTTGTCTTTGCATTTGGTTCTTCTCGATCTTCATCTAAGTTCAGGTTCGATTGATCGTTCTAGAAGGCTGATTGTGCTGAGCCATCTGCAATCAGATCTACAATATAAGCAATGCCAGCATTATTAGTACATACTAGCTAATTCTAGGCTGTGGCAATTACAGTGCCCGTTGAATATCACTTACATAGGTAAGCTAACGTTGTAGCCAACAGTGCGTGCTATTGATCATTCCTGGGTTACTGTAGCTAGACGCCTGTCGTCTGCCACAAGATGCAGATCTTCAGAATAGACAACGTCTGCTTAGATGGAGTGCTACATGATGAAGTTGTTACTATAGACAGAACAAGTTCGTCAATGTGATATTCAAGTCCTCATTCATCCGAGATTTTGACAGCGGGCAGCGAAGCCTTGGCCTATCAGCTTGACAGCTTGGCATCTGTCAATCAAGAAGTAGGCGACTTTCAATGCGATCGGCCAAGCTTTCTGTACTGATCCGTCCGTAGCGAGTCTTTTCGCATTTTGCTTACTCTTTTTTCTCTAGACCTGTCATGATTATAGTGTCAAGTTTTTTTTTTTGGTGAATTCTCTTGTTTGAAGTTTAGGGTCATTGATATTGTAAGCAAGAAAGATTACGTGAACGACATACGACAACCATCCCGACAACACTACTTTCTCGGCCTCAGAATTTTTCATATTCTACTGTTTCTTTTTCTACTTGCTCTTTTGTGTCTGAGAAAATACCACAGACTGATCAAACAACCAATAATTTTATATTGTGTAAGTCAGATTAGATTACCTGCTCTTTAAACTTCCCTGAACCCTGCAATCAAAAATGAACGTTGCTTTCTCAATCATTAGTTATTTGTTATTTGCTCTTATTTGATCTTGTTCCGATAAGAGCCATACATAGGTGTTCTCTTACGCTCAGTAATATGTATCTGAATAAGTCAACCTATTTCAACATTACATCATGTCAATATCCAACGTACTAATTACTATAAGATTTACTAGTTTGTCCGCTTCTTGGCACTGTTGAAACGGGCAGCAAGTCTGGTCTGATGGAGCAATACTCCTATTATTATACTACTAGTAGTACTACATGTAATACTCCGCTACTACTATGTAAGCTCCCCATTTTCTTGGTGTGACAAAAGTTCCTCGCTACTTCGCTTTCCCCTTTTTAGCAGCAAGGTCCAGCGTGTACTATGTAAGCCGGCTCTATTTTTAGTGGCACATATCTAGTTAGTATACTTGAAATTTTTCTTCAAATCATTACTAGATCAGTAAGTATATCAGTATCTTTGGTTTCCTGCCGATAACAAGTTCTCGAGTTCAACATAGACCAAGGCCTAGACTTGGGGACCTCGTAGCACATAGTCCGTATTGCTGAATCAAACACCCAGAAAACAAGCCAGCCTCGAAAACTCTTCTACAATACATGAGCTCAGACAGTCTCGCAAGACCGTATACTCCAACTTCGTCGCCTTTCTTGGGGGAGGGGGGGGGGGGGGGGGGGCTTATTGCCCCATTCGCATGATGGCATGTGCTTTCTACAGTTGCAATAGTGGTAATAATTCCGTCGCTGCTGACCGCCCAATCCCATTAGTAGGCATTTTATAGGCTGATCGATCGCTCGGATCATAGCCTTCCTGGTATCAGTAACGCTAGTTTATGATGCTGCTAGTAGTAGTGTCAGCAATAGCGGCCATTTACATAAGCGAATCAACGGCTCTCCCAGCAGTGAGGATAAGTTTTGGATCTTCCGCCGCTGCTGCTACAGCCTATGGCATTATAGCATTATGGACAACGGACTTATATGGTCTCTTTCGCGAAAGCCTACCAGGTCTTGGGCGTTAAAGTCGGCGAATCATTCCAATCCTCACCTCTAACAACATGCTCGACACCAGTTCACGTGCCAAAGCTCAGAGGAAGCAGGAAAGCCACAAATACAAGAACCCGCCTTTATTATTGAGTAGGTGGCTAATTAAGCATCGATTGTATCGTCATAGTTCACTTCTAATCGGGTAATGAGAGAAAAAAAAGCATCGACTGTACCACCAACCTTATACAGTTTCTGTCTATTTAGTTCAGTGGAACAACCTTTGTAGACCGGCTAGTATCATTCGAAAATCCGGAACATACAAAATCATACAGCCATAGCTCAGACTGTTTGCCCGGACTCTTGATAGCTCATAACGCCTTGAAAGATAGTTTTTTTTTTTTGGTCGGGTCCACAGATTGCCCATGTCTACAGTTCCTTTGCCTATATATTCCGCTCAGAAGAAACCTAATGGTGAGTGGATGAATATTCATCCATGAAAATTGACTTGCCATGTCATAATTTAACTGGCTTGCATCACAATTCGGGAAATGCCTAACTATTGTTCACCAATGAACGTGTAGCTGTAGTGGTGATGTAGCACCTTACAATATATGAAGTTTAGTGCTTGTTATAGCTTCGCAAATCTGGCGGAATGTGTAGTCCTTGACGTGTGAAGGTTACCTTCAAGATGGCAAGGAAGCGCGCCATAGTTTATACGTTCTGCTCCATCTTCATCTTAGCGAAACTGTTAGCCTATATGCATAGGTTTATTCCATGATTTCCAAAGTCTCAACCTATACACAACCTACAGTCTGGTCCCATACAGATGTAAGCATCATCATCGCCAGCAAGATATAGTCTATGAAAATGTTTATTACACGGTTTACGGCAGATACGTCCGTATCCCGAATCAATAGATGATGTCTATAACTTGAGCACAAGGACGTGTAGATGGCCCGAGCCTCCTTTTAGATTGACACTCTTCCAGTCGACACCGAAAGCCCAAGTCTTTCAATGGTTTACTAGTGCCAATAAGACCAATCTGAACCTGATTTGTTATAGTGGAGGTAGTTAGCTCGATAACCCCATTAGTTAGGTGCAGTTTATCTCTTGGGTCATAATCTCAGAGCGACATATCTCAGCCACCCGAGAAGAATAATAAGATGTGTCGCGACAGAGTGTGTCTACATCTCCTATCTCATATATCCGCTCCGTTTCTCTCTCGTCATTTTCTTCATTTTCTTCAGAGGTGAGCTTAGAACTTGAGCTTAGCCAGATTACCAATCATCTCACGACCAGTGACACGAGTGGTAGTCCACAGAGTTGGGAAATCCAGAGTCGACGAAAGACCGTCGGCGAAGCCAAAGAACAGCATGGGAGGAATCCAGCCACGGGCGTACTCAAGCGCGAAGCAGTTCGCGGGCATTTTGTACTGCTTAACAGTGCCGCGGTGCAGATGGTGCACGCTGCCAGCGGAGTATACCTCTGGGACAAAGTCGCCAGGCGTGTAGGCCTCTTGCGTGCCCGTCAGAATATGGAAGTAGTCGTCAGCGGTGTGACGGCCAGTATGGCCCTCGGTGCCAATGGTTGTGCCAAAGATAATGAGGTACTCGGTAATGCCTACAAAAGAAACAAAAAAAAAGGTACGTCGTTAGTAAAGTGCTATCTACATAGTAAGAACAAAATGAAGTGGGCAGGTGAAGAATTTGGATTGTATCCCGCCCAGGGTGCTGGTTTGTTTGCTACGAGACCTGATTGAGTCTTTGGTTCATATGTACATTGGAAGTAATAGCAGATGCAGGCGCATGGACGTTTCCATAAACATAACACCCAAGCCTATAGACAAGCAAGGGATCATCTGCAAGTAGAGTCCATATACATATACATATCCTTCTTCAAACACACACACACACACACAGCAAAGCTTGCCTTACTTGGCGCAACTATAAAAGAGATGGCACTTACTAGCGTGGATAATGTACATGCCGCCCATGGCGCCGCCAGCATTGTTGAAGAACCATTCCTCAGTCTGGCTAACATACGGCGCCACTTTATCATTCGCACGTAACTCGGACACGATGTAATCGACGATGGCGCGTGTATCGTTGCCGTGCTTCTCAACACCAGCCTTAGCCACGGCATGCAGACCCTCAGGTGTGAACACGTAGAACTTCTCTAGGTTGGCCTCTAGCATGTAATACAACGGCGTCAGGAAGCCCAGTAGGATGACAAGCATAGCCAGAAGACCGCCCATTCCGGGGCCGGATGGCTTGGCAGCGGCCTTGGGGCCCGACGATTTCGTAGAGGCCATGTTCTTTCAGGTTCGGATAAAAGAGAAGAATGGGGGAAGAGTAAGAATGGGAAAAGGGGAATGTCGGATAAACCACTAACGAAAGAAGAAGAAGTCGGGTTCTTATTCTTGCGATGAGGAGAAAAGGATAGGAGGGAAATATGTGATGAAAGAAGAGACGACCTGTCCGTTTGGAAAAAAAAGACGCTAGCTTGCTCTGCTCAAAATGCTGAGCTGGCTAGCCAAGAAAGGAGATCGATTGACAGACCGGGGAAGCTCGCTCAAGTTGAATTCTGCCGTGGCTCACCGCCCGGGAAAGTAACTTGACCAGATTGTGCTGCGCTTACTATTCCTCGTTAGCTGCTATGGCGCTAATATATTAACGCCAGTCTGCTGATAAAGAGCAAGGTTAATTGCGATAAGAAAAAAAAGTTCGCCTAATATTGAAGCTTTGCAAGCAACCGAAGCCAAGGAAAAAAAAAAGGAAAAACACCGCGCCGTCTTTGCCTTTGATCTTGTATTAAACCCTACCCTCCCTCTCTGACACACCTCTATATTTTGCTTATCTAGGTACCAACCATTCCATCATGGCGACCATCCCCACTACCGCCCTACCCGGCGCCATTCTCGGCCCCGTCTCGCAATACAACCCCGGTGCCGGTACACACGTATACAACGGCAATGTCGTGTCCTCTGTCCTCGGACGAGTCTCCGTATCGCAGCCAAGCAAAACCGGGCCGGCCAAGCGACTGACAAAACTCAGCATCCTAGCACAACCACAAGAATGCGCGACGATCTCAGTGTCGCGCCATGTTCAGAGGCAGGAGCTGCTACCTGAGGTCGGCAACACGGTTTTGTGCCGGGTAATTCGGCTGATGCCGAAGCAGGCCATCGTGTCGATCCAGCAGGTCCAGGCGTCGGTTCTGCAAACGGAGTGGCAGGGTGTGATCCGGTCTCAGGATGTGCGCGCAACAGAAAAGGACAAGGTCAAGATCCACGAATCATTCAAGCCGGGTGATGTGGTGCGCGCACAAGTGGTAAGTCTGCTCTCTATTCTTTCTCTCAACCTGACTGCTTCTACCTCATCATTTGATATCGGTGTATATACTTGTGGGCATATTCTAACACTTGCCATGTAGATCTCACTCGGTGATCAGGCCAACTACTATCTCTCGACGGCGTCTAACGAACTCGGAGTCGTCATGGCCACAAGCGATGCTGGTAACGACATGGTGCCAGTCAGCTGGAAAGAATACCGTGATCCGGAAACTGGCCACAGCGAGCCTCGCAAAGTGGCCAAGCCGTACTGAAGCCATAGCCAGTCCGACGTCGAAATTAGAGGAGGAAACACAGCCCTCCTAGCGTGTATGGAAAATGGCAGCGTCTAGCATCACCGATAATGAAAAGGAAGGGAGGTGGAGGAGACAACCAACCAGGCATCCCATCCACGCATAGTTCTTTTTCCTACTTGCTATATATATATATATATATATATATATATATATATATCTTACATTCATATGAGTTGTTTACGACTCTATCCATATACACGCAGGCATAAATTTCACATATCTCAACAATCATACCAAGCAAATCTCCCTACGTGGTTTTGCTAGTTCAAAGAACCCATATCAAGGGCCATAATAATATACAGCACTTACAGGTAGTAAATGATTCTCCATGATCTTCACGAAACAGATGTAGCAAGCTAGGGCAGACATGTCTTGCTCTCCAATGTCTTGTGCTCTATTGCTAGGAAGAGTCTCAGTAAATATCAGAAAGTGGTCTAACCTAAGATCTCTCATAGTTTATTAGTAAATTTATATCACTCATTCTCGTATTCTCTCAAATCCATGCCTATCTGCCTCTATCACGTCAGCTTCCATCTAGAACTAATTGCTTCTTCTACAATTAGCAAGTAGTACATCTTCTCCGAGTCTCTTCCTGATTTCGAAAATCAGGGAGGCAGTGCCGACGGGGGGGGGGGGGGGGGGGGGGCATATCGAGGGCCAAGAGGAGCCAAGACCACAATTTTATATCTTGGGCAAAGCAAACGATTCAGAAAGGACGAGAATGACGCGGCAGCTAGAAGAATTACAATTTTTCACCAAAAGGACTTCGAGGGCAAGAGAATATCAGGCGTTTGATTCATCAATATGAGCTCTTTTTGATCTCAGGGAGAGGATTATATCAGGGAGAAATCACTCATCTACAGTTATTAGGCTTAATATACGACAATGCTGTGTCTAAAGTGCCCAGGGTTTGAGCTTAGGTCTGATAGGAACTAGACGAAGCGACAACGCACGTTCTTTTTCTTATCGACTTTTTGATGCGCCGACACACAGAACCAAGCTTAGATCTTTTGATTTTCATTCTCAAGCGCTGCTATTACGAAGTTAGCTTTAGGTTATTGCCATTACAGTACCGTGGACCGCGAGACATTTAATCTATTTGACTAACAACTTACATCCAAGCTAAGACGAGACCGGGCTAGGGTCCGATAGAAAAACGTCATCGTCTCAAGCAACTTGCTATTCCTAGTACCAACTAATCTTGCGGACTTCGGAATTACTATATGTAGCTCTCTCTATAATGCTTTTGTAACCACCAAGTATTTCTCCAATACACCAACTGCAATTTGACAGGCGGATACGACACTAGACGGCCATAGTTAGATTGTGTTCTTCCTACTATGGTCACTAGAAGCACACGAAGGAAGCACGCTAGAGCTGTGTCGATCGCCACATCATACTATGTAAACAACTTAATCTCTACATGCAGAATGTTGTTACCCTAGGAAGCACTAGATAAGAAGCCGGGAGAAAAGGGCTCTGATATATATATAGAGAGAGAGAGAAAGAGAGAGAAAGAGAGAGAAAAGGACAGAGTTAGCAGTGACTTTTTTTAGATGAACAGATTTCATTCGTTTCAGAACTTGGAATGGTCTAGGTGGGCAGACAAGAAGCTTAATCAGCTAACTACTAGAAGGAGCCAAGTGTAGCATTGCGGATGTTGTTCGTTGCTCGTTGGCAGCTTTTGTTGGGGCTCGATATCGTCATGATGGAGACTCCAGAGCGGCGAGGGAGCTGCGATCTTCAGTCTTCATCTGCCCGATACCAACAATAAAAACACTGGGCGGCGAATAGAATCGGCATTGACATTAATAGGCTGTTATATCACTTCGTTCATGGGTGCCCCTCCAAAAATATCAGCTATGCTTCTTGCCTCTCTCCCCCCCTGAAAAAATTGCCAGACTGTGAAACAGGCGCGACCTCAAATATAGAGCTGCGCTTTTAAGGCCTGCAAGCCAGAAGCGACATGGACATCTTCATCCATACATTCGACTAATGGACCGGCCGATCTTTTCGGGAGGGGCACAGGACAATGTTACTAAGAAAGAAAATAAGATCAGGAAACAGAGCTTATAAAGAGTCTCGATGGGCCCGGTTTGGCAGCGATTTTGTTTAACCCTGCTTGGACTCAGTATCAAGAAAGAAAAGATCAAGAAAGCCCGTCGTCGTGGAATCCAGTTGCAAGAGTGAGTAAGTTTTCTCAGGCCTTTTACCATTTCGTCTATTTTCGTGTTCTTAGTTATTGCTTGAGTCTTGGGTCTTTCTTCAGCGCAGTCTTCTTTTATATATCTTGATATAATGGTCATGATACCTCCGTCTCCCTGCAACCCCGAGTCAAAGAATAATTAGATATTCAACTAAGCAACACTCAAATCTCGCAAAAGAAAAGACCTGATTTTTGCATTCCTGCCTGCATCCGGTAGGTAGTTGCCTTTTTCAGTCCTTTGTCTGCTCTACCTTCCTCGCTAGGGAGACAAACGCGGCCTACATACCTTTTCCCAGGCGCTCTTTTTCTTCTTCTTTTTCTTTCATTTTCCATTCCAAAAGTCTTTCGTTCTTATTTCTCTAAGTTTCTTAACGGAAAGTCTGTCACTCTTTTACTTTCATTTCCATTATTTATTACGTCTCAAGGCTTCGATCACAGCCGTTTCTCTCGTTACAAAATAACCGTCCTTCGCTCTTTCCTATTTATACTTGCCTCAGTTGATACGATCTCTCTGTATACTCTAATATTACGCGCCACGCAATTCAAGTTGGGCTGACTGACGTAGCCCAGCCCACCCAGTCGAAGGCGCTTAGAGTAGCAACTACTACATCTATCGTACGAACAAGAAGAGGTCAAGCCTTATTTTCACTTCCATCAGCGCCTTTTATCTTCTATTTTCTTCTTCGTATTTTTTTTTCTTTATATTACGTGTCTTTAATTTCTTCTTTTCGAGGCCATCACCGTTCTCCATCTCGTGCAATGGCAACCAAAACGCTCGCAGCGCCGCCCATGCTCCTTCCGCTGGCATTTCCGGCCTCTGCGACATGTTGCGCTAACTGTGGCGCCAAACTTGAGCACCATATCGACATTTCTGCTGCCTCCGACGCTCAGGTGGCCCTACTCGATGCTCAGCGCCGTATTGCCGAGCTCGAGAAACGCCTCCAGGGTCTCCATAAGCAGCTGGGTATCGTCGGCGTCGATACCCCCGCCAGCTCGCCGGGCCTTCCCCCATCGACACCCGCCACCGTCTTATCAACTACCGACCGCCATCACCGCCACCAACACTCTGAATCTGGTTCATCGGCTGGCGATTATACGCATAAGCCGCTGTCCTCTGATGTTCTGCAAAGTCCTCCTCCATCAGCACTTTCGTCGGCTGAGCAGTCACCACGCCAGCTAGCCACGCCTAGTCCTCCGCGGACAATCGGCTCCGGATGGAGCTTCAGCGCCAACCGCATCACCTCGCTGCTTTCCCGAAAGAGCACACCGAACATGCGTGCCGTCCCCAGTCCCCAAGGCTCTCCGTCGCCGATGCCCGCATCGCACCAAGCACCAACCAGTACAGCAGCCAGCAGTGTTGATGACTTAGTCGCTGCATTAAGCAGAGAACAGAACCTCCGCGTCCAGGCTGAGGGCCGCCTCACTGCTACTAGCAAAGAAGTCGAGGAACTGTCGGTAGCACTGTTCGAGCAGGCCAATGAAATGGTGGCTTCGGAACGCCGAGTTCGCGCCCGCCTCGAGCAAAGAGTCACGGTTCTAGAAAGGCGCGATGTTGAAAAGAGAATCCGACTTGAGAGACTAGAGGGCGCCATGGACCAGATCCAACGTGTCAAAACATTACTCACTGAGCCGGCCGTCTGATAGTCTCTCTCTCCCAATCTTACCTAAGCTCTTTCCTCCTATTTTCTGCTTAGCATTTTTCGTTGTTTGCTTTCCAACCTCACATTGATACCCCATTTCCTTTGTGTACATCTGCATATTTCCAGCATATCATATTGTTTCTTTTTCTTTCCTTTTGTTAATTTCTTGTCTATCAAGCAAAGTATTAAAGATCTACGACGTCATCATCCCTAATCACGGCAAGCTAGGTCCTGCCAAACTTTACATTCAAATTTAGCTTATTTTACACAGTCGTTAAGCCAGGGCCCCCGTCTATAGAGACTCTCTAACCTATAATATAGCCCTTGCACTATCTGCGATATATCTGGAAATCGCCAACTCTTCTATTTTGGGTTTCATAGGTCTTTCAGGGTCTCATAGCATGGGCTGCAAGCATATCATCATCATATACCGAACATGGGGTCAGCATCGGTGTTACGGCCGAAATATTTTCTTTGGGTGCCATTTTACTAGCAAGGTACATCATTTAACACACCATATACTGAATAATATACGGTAAATTTGTATCTGCATTCACTTCTGTTATCGACACATTTTATGTCCTTTTGATCCGTATAGTTGCGCAGTTGCCTGTAAATAATGAACTGGCTAAGACCATGCATACTACGTACGTCGAGGCCCTCTAAGAACACATCATCTAACGAACCATTAAGCGCCAACCGGCAGGGACTTATTGGGTTGCCCTACATGCATTCTGTACTATGTATAGAGAGTGGGGCTATTCTTAAAAATAAAAGTTAATTCCCAACCACCCCCGCCATTTGCGTTCATTTGTTCATCTCATTCTAAAAATTACCTATAGCCAGTCATCTGAGGGACACATACGTTACTAGATATTCCTAGTTCATAGGCGTTGCCTTCACTTAAAGAGTAGTAATTGAACCCAACAACTGAGATGTATGTTGAACTAGTAGGTAACAAAGTCACTTATTGAAGTCTCGTCATTGTTCACTTGTAATTGAGTGATGAGTATAGTATAAAAATCATTTATTCAGTGAACGCTTTGTAGGCCAAACAAATCATTCAAATATATCTGTAGTAAAGTTGCGTAATTGTATTGATTGGCAGAGAGCTATGTTACAATGAATTAAGCCAAAGTCTAATGCCTAGATTATTCTTCCCATTGTAAAATTATTGTGCCGATGCTGTACTACCATTCTAGCGAGTCCGTCTGGTGGTGTAAGCCCTAGCGAAAAGGAAAAAAAGAAAAAAA
>LXKZ01000595.1:0-49875 GCA_001856765.1 Endoconidiophora polonica
ACGACTCAAAAGGTGCCATACCCAGGATTGTAGGAAGGAAGGTTATTCTAAGCCATTTAGTTATGCACGTCATAGTCAACATCTGATCGAGTAATGACGTGAAGAAATGCCAGTTATCAAACCCTACTATACACATATAGAGCTAACGGCACCAATGCATAGTGCTGAATACCATATTACAATATATAACCGAATAACCTTTAATTTTCTGAGTCATGTGGATAGGCAAAATTGCGCACTTGTTTAAAGCTGATCAAGTAGTCTGTTTCTTACTGCCTTATTTTTTTTACCATTTCACCAATTCCTCCTACTTAACCCATCGTGTTCCTCATTTCCCATCGGCGAGAGCTAGTAGACATTATATATATACAATTACAATTTCCCAACGGCGCTAAAGCATTAAGAAGATTTGACCTTCATTTCTCTACAAGTCAGCCAACACGATGTCCTCCAATATTGATATCGACATGCGCACGTTCAAGGAGTAAATTAATCAATTTTTTTTCTTCGCAACCAACAAAAAAGAACCACAGATAGCTGACATCTTCGCGTGCATTAGGTTTCGTCAAGACATCGGGCACTTTTCTCTCGAGCTGTGGAAAGGAAATCTATCAGTAGATCAGCCATTTCCCGATCTCCCTCTTAATAGACGACGCGAAATGCTGTATTGCACCGTAAATCTAGCAGTTGAAATTCTCGAAATGCCCGCGATTCAGCAGCATCCAATGACAAACGTGCCTATCAACAAACCCAGATATATGGGCGCATGAACACCAAAGGCTTAACGCAATAAACATGTTTTTTTTGGGGACCAAGTTCCGTATCAACTTGTCTTCATTTTATTTCTAATGAATCATATAGGTAATCAATCACTCAACGATATATTCACGCCGTACTGCGAGACTAGCTTTGTTCTCGTCTTCTTTTTGAAAATTGCGATTTGATTAGCCAGCGAACGGAATTTTTTATAGTCATCAATTACTTTTCAATGAACTATGACTCTACTTGACTTTTATAGTACGTACATATATGAAATAGAGGAGAATAAACTACGAAAAAAAAACATCGCGCTATTTAGCCAGGTTCAATTGAACTTCTATAATTTCAACCAGCTCGCTCCATTCTTTCATCTTGCCATCGCCAGCATCGCCGCAAGCTAGAACTCCTGCTTGAGGTCTGTGAATCTCAAACCACGGCCATTCTTCCAGGGATACCAATTGCTTTGCTGTCATCGGATGATTCCACATAGCTGTGTTTCCTGCCGGAGCAACAAGTATTTTCTTCGATGGATCCCACGCTCGCACGATTGATGTCAATAAGTTATCGCTAAGCCCATTCGCCACCTTGGCAAGAGTATTCAAACTCAAAGGCGCGATCAATAGCAAGTCCGCCCCTATATTCACAGCATGCCGATTATAGACAGTCAGAATCATGTCTATTCTTCTAATGATCTCACAACAGCAGCCCACAGCCTGCTTCGATGGACTTTGGAATCACCGGAAAATCATAACTCACAGCGCCTAAGTTCAATGTGCAGAATTGCTTTACCGCGAGACCACGGTACGACCCATTCGTCTTCATCGCTATAGATGCCGTCAACATTCCTCATAGCCCGCACGTAGTAAAGAGTAGGCTGCTCCTCAGCCTGGCCACTAAGGAAATTTTTCGATGCGTTGGTCATCACGATGCGAATGGATAGATTTTCATATTTTCCTAACGCTGCAATCATTAGCGGCAGTTTGATAGTTGCCACAGAGCCAGAGCAAGCGATGAGAAGATGAGTTTTCGAGTCATTAAGAGAATTAGCCAGGTCATCTGCTGGGTGCTGACTTGATAGAAGAGGATCATGTGTCATTATAACAAGTAGCGCTATGCGATAATATAACCTGACAATTGAACAAGTGCTTCAGTTCGCAGTGCGTGCTGAAAAAGCAGGGTTTTATTTATAGTTTTAGTCAGACTGTAAGAAAGTCAAATAGGATCGGAATAAAGTTATCCCGACCCTAGTGTGAAAGCGGGGTTATCAGATATTGAGGCTTGTTTTTTGTTTACATCTTAATACACATTCTAGAATTTTGTTAGTGCTTTAAATCAGAGATCTTAGTTATAAGTATGATTATTCCAGTAAAGTCAACGCGTCTATCGAACTGGGAATTTCCCAGTAACGATCAAAATTTGTGTGTAACCCTGCCTATGAAAATACCCTATCAATCATATGTATCACAAGCGTAAAGTCCCCACTTTTTTATTGAGTATACATGGAAATTGCAGATTACAAGGAAACTCTTCTGTAATGGAAGTGTAGTATCCATTACATGGTATTCTAAAGTAGTTGATAGTAACTATGGCCTGAAAGCACCAGAAAAAGTGGTATCCCATCCCCAGGCCGCAACGGCCATGGCACTTAGACTCATGGACAACGCCATAACAAAATTGACTTGATTATTGTCAAGAAGGTCGTGCCCAGACACAGCGATACGCGAAGGCTTGCCATCCCCAAAGCTTGATTTGCGGTGCTTATCTTGGGGGTCATATTTCTTGTTGGTAACCGAGTCATCTTCTGATTCCATAGCCTTATCGTGTGACTTTCTTGACTTGATGGGCATATCATCAGCGTTGGATATGAGAACGCGAGCACCGCCTTGACCTTCAACAACCTTTCCGGTACGTATATCAGCTACTGTACGCTGACAAATGGCGCCAAGGAGACTATCGACAATGCTTCCAAGAAGTCCCCATAAGGAAAGCCCAAGAACAAAAACATAACGGTTTCGCAGCGTCCAGGTGCTGTCAAAAGAGTCGCCACAAGTAGGAATCAGCAACATTGATATAACGGAGATGATCACAGAACCGCCGAGACCAGCCACTAATCCCAATATAGTGACACCGCCATTAGTGCCGCGGGGGACCTTTCGTGTCATGAACGAGGTTATGAGACGAGGCTCGCTTTTTGAAAGGATGCCAAGCTCTGAGCTGAGCGTATCAGAAGTCACTACTGCATAGTTTGCAATGATACCGATGATAGCCAAATCGCCGGGCCAATTGTAGCACAGTGAGCCCGTAGGGTTGTACTCATAGGGATCAAGTAGTAGAGCCTCCCGCCTTTTTAGTTGAATAGCATGGGCAACGGCTAGAACGCTGGCGACAAGCGAGTTTGCGTACACTTGAGATAACATTAGTTAGGAAGAACTATACTTAGGGGCACGCAAATGGTATGTTACTCATACCTTGGACATAAGTACGTGGGCCCTCACCGCCAGAAAAGCCTTGTGACTGTAGAGTAAGAGTGGCTTTGATATCATGCTTGACCTGAGATACGTTAGAACGACTAGTAATTTTGATGGAAGCAGCTATTTCTGTACCTTTGTAGCCTTCGTTCCTAGCAAAAAGAAGACACAGAGAAGCACAAAGGGAAGATTCCATGGATGGTAGGCATGCGCCAAAGCTGTGAAGACAGCAGCTACGATTCCGCCAGGTGTCAATGAGTTGCGTCTGTAGGATCTCCAGGCCAGGAGGGCCGTTGTAGGAAATGCAATGAGCAGATGCATATCGAGACGTTGTCTGATTTCAAGAGCGGAATTTTCCGTCTCTAAAGGTCAGATTAATAGTCGATTCAAAATGTCGTCATGAAGAGAGAAGCGTCGGAAGAAATGGATCCGTGCTTGAGATTGAGGTTCGAGCCTAAGCAACAAGAATAAGCGAAAAGGTTCAGAATTGACTGTGCACAAAATGCTATCTGCAAGTCTTCAAAATAAAGGAAGTCAATGAACTAAAGTCGAATCGTAGGAGGGTGCTCCTGAATGAACGAAGTCACGTCTGCGTCGTATGCATTGATCTTGTAAAGGTTTAAAAAGATACCAGCGAAGCTTTCTAATAATGATGTCAGCTTAAGCAGGATCCAAGAGCACGTGAGAGACCATGAATAAGGGTTTACGTCTCAGCGAGCCTCGCATATGTTGTTGTTTAATCTTGAAATATTATCATGAGTACTTGTATCAATCATCGATCATCAGGGAAACTAAGTGATACTAACATTCCAAAATCAAGGCATTATAGCTCTAAATTACATTGTGACATCATTGTTGATTCACGATGGGTAATTTTTTACGACCGCAAGAATTCATGGTTACTAGGGAGACCCTGGACATTCGGTCTCGGTGTCGGCGCCCCGACCTCATGCTAAGCCTTCAAAAATGAGAAAGTATAGTTAGGTGCGACACAGATGGCAGATGATGCTTATTAGTCTTGATTAGGCGGCTATATAAACAAACTTCATTTTCTCTCTGGATCGCCACTGTCTATAGCCTTGGTGTTTTTAGCAGCCTTGGCCACCAACATCCGCGACTGATCCCTTAGTGACAACTGCCAAATAACGCAGTCTCTATACCCTCCTCGATCGATAGGCAGACTGCAATAATTGGCATATGACCTGTTTCGATGCGATGCGACGCGATGCGACATGCAGACCGGGCCTATGATGCCAACAATACGTATAGCCAGCATACGTGCAAATCTGCTTGACACGCGAGAATGTCTGAAATAACTGGAATGTGGAAGTCTTAACATCTCATCCTCTCTATCCGGCAGCAGACCGATGGTAAAAAACAGGGCTGCAGATACAGACAAGTACAATGGGCGACGTAAGATGTCAACTAATACCAATTCCATAGGCCGGTCACATATACTCTATGCCAACCAAACAAGCTATTATATCCACTAATCATGCCGAGATGGAGTTTTGTCGTCTGTATAAAATCGGATGATGCCGTGGATACCCGAGTACCGATACCACAAACACTGGGAGCTACCCACCCACCCACATCGCTTCTGCGTAGTCTGCTCTTGCCCCAGACTAGTATAGCATTCCATCTCATCCCATGTCGTCTGGACCCTGACCCAGTACGTCGGTAATATTAGAAACTCAGTCTGCCGTGCAAGAGCCACTTTGATTGTGACTGCGACACCTGCTGCAATCAACAGCCCTGCTGTGACAGTAGCCACTGCGACTTTGAGCTGTTATTAGCATTCTAGATCGCTTTTGTCGGCAGTCAGTAATAAATGCTAAGATGTACGTATTTGCTGAGTGTTGAGCCGCCAAACAAGGCGGATTAGCATCAAGACCGGTAGATTTCGGCCCCCATTCTGATAGTAAATAGTGACCGCCTGTCTTACTGTTAGGTCAGCTTGTAAGAGCTGTCTAACTTATGGTACTGAGATGCCATCAGTTCTACAACGTTAGTTTGAGCATGCCTAATAGCCATTAGCTGGCCATTTGAGGTCAACCGGAGGTCCGATGCACAGCTCTGACAGCTAGCTCACTATCGAAAAGGGGGCCACTGATACGAATGTACTGCATAGCGTAAGCACGCAGCTTCAGTAATCTGTTGTAGCTGGATTGACATATATTGTTGGACCACAATCTAGCAGAATACTCCTCTAGGCATGACGGTATGGCGGGATGACAAATAGAATTGTGTTGTCCAAGATGGCTCAACACTATTGTTATAAAACCAACCGATTGCTTTGGGCTAAGAAGCAACTTGCTGCTGAGTGGGTATATGTAGCATGATTCTAGAAGATTCTTCGCTGTGTCGATATGGTATAGCGACATGCCGAAGTTCTGATATACCACTAAATAGTAAGATGTTTCTGGCGCTGTACCAAACCAACGTTATCAGAGTGCGGCTCAGAAACCAAGCTTTTCACCCATGGCTCGAAGACGTACTAACTAAAGATAAATATACTATAGATAACGTCGGCAGTGCGTACATTGAGAAAACACTGCTTCGCAGGTCAGCACGACGAGTCTGAAACGCTCATGTTCACTTACCAAACAGCAGATAGAAGATATCGCCGCTATAGCCAAGGTTTTAGAAGCGAGGCGCTGCTTGTCATTAGAGAGAGTGGACAGGCCGGAAAACTATATTTGACAAACCAGGCAATGGCTAAGAAGTAATCCTGATGATGGGAAAGGTAATACTTGCAGCAGCAGCAAGATATGCTCCGTATCTACTGTTTTTTTTACTGTTGGCGTCTGTTCTGAGTTCATTCGACCCAAGACTTAAAATCACCGAGGATGATGCCGAGGAAAATACTTGACTAGTGGCAACCCTCGGAACAACCTAAACGTTGACAATCACTGATTACTACACTACCCACATTCTCGCTGCAGCAAACCCTGGCCCGTGTAGCAGAGATAGGAGAGTATGTCTTACTCCTTTACCAACAAAAGTCAGTCTTGTAGTTCACCGCTTATGCGTTTTCGAATATTTGTCCGAACATGATGTCGACGTTTTGTCGATCTATCCCGAGCGGTCACGATAAAGAGGGTCTGCTAGGCCCCGATAAAGCACACCCTCTTGTTTCCATTGGCTTCAAATACGGCGTCTGTTGCGGGCTGCTGACACGGCACATATATCAAGTTGAGACTCGCGTGCGCCACTGAAGCACAGCAGTGGCAGAACTGGAGATACCCGGCGTTCAACATCCCATCCAAGTAAGGCTGTATGTCTAAGCTTCTGCTTGTCCACCGCTTTTGCGACCGTTACGGCTACAATATTCATTTTTGGCTTTATTGCCTCACATCTAAACGCCTCTCTGTTTGTCTCGACAATATGATAACATCTTCTATGCCGAAAGAGTCACTTGGCTTCTCCCTCTTCCTGCCCATAATCAAACAGTACCAGGGTCTTGAAAGCAAGCTTCATGTCTCTAGCTCTGAGTCTCGGGGCCTCGATACGCTGCGTTTTTCGTCGTGATTCCGCCCCTACTTCTCTCCGATACTCACTGAATCTAAAGGGCAGGCATCTGTAGTTCAATGTGGAATTTCGATTCAAATTACTTCCAATGGTGTGATTGAAAGAAGAGAAATCAAAGTTGGATTACATTACGGCCTTAGTCGATGGGCCCCCAGATTACAGTGGCCTCCGACAAGTACTTATATGATATGCATGCAGTACTACTTTTGATACAGAAAAAGC
The DNA here is from genome assembly GCA_001856765.1 of Endoconidiophora polonica. Taxonomy (NCBI): domain Eukaryota; kingdom Fungi; phylum Ascomycota; class Sordariomycetes; order Microascales; family Ceratocystidaceae; genus Endoconidiophora; species Endoconidiophora polonica. Next base: position 6,981 of record LXKZ01000595.1, read on the forward strand.
TAAATTGTGGTGGCTGTAGTGTGTTGTGCGAGATGCAGATGATAGAACAAAGGCGGTCTGGTCAATTTCTAAGTATGCATGTCTCAAAAACAGTTGTCGTGGGTTCTCTTCCGTCTTCATGTACCTTCGCATACCATCATGCGCTCTGACCTCTCTACTATATCATGTACGGAACCCTGAGCTTTAAGAATAAATCGTAATCTTGGTCCATCCGGCCCTCGTACTTGTGCGTGTAATCACCACGGGCGCCAAAGGGCTGTATCATCGAGGCTCTCTCGATGAATGCACCATATATCCGGGAAGCAATCCCGAGGCTCCTGGCTACTACACTATCGACATTTTAGGCCAAGCCCCAACTTGCATATACCGACAAGTCAGTATACAAGCTGTTCTGCTCAGCTTAACAGAGCCTCATGCGTAGAGTACATAGTAGCCACTCGACGGTAGTACTTCAACAATAGGTAAACACTCGCTATACACACTTGACGCCGTAGCTGTCATACCTCCGTAGATGGTCGTCTCAAGACGACCAGCCACAAGGGAACGCGGGAAGGGACCACGGTTCTTACATGTTCTACCACCCGTCCAGCCATCTTGTATGGAAACCGCTCTAGCACGAGACACAAAGTTGCTCCAAAGGTTATATATGATTCCTTTGTGTCTGGCGGAAAGGGAGGCTCCGGCGCCAGTGGAGTCTCACATCACCACTACTTCATGATATAGGGATAAGGCCTGGAAAACGTTCGCTATAGCTTCCAGCGTTCAAATCTTGTGTACAAACAGCAACAACAACAGCAGCAGCATATATCAAGTCAGCTTCGTCGAAAAGGAGCCCATATTCGGTACACCGTAATGGGGGGTGTGGACCGAGCGTACTAATAGCATGTGGCCGTCGTCCAGCAATGATCCAAGGCAGTCTTTGATGACAAAAGAGAATTAGCACCGAGGAAACCCTAAGTAAGCAACTGAGACAAAACAATAAGCAAGCGACATGGAAGGTAAACATAGATAGCACATGATGGCCTAGATGGAAGGAAGAACCCTTGACCATCGCTAAGGTAAGGAGAGACATTGAGACAGATGAGAATGGTTTGGGCAGCAATGCAAGACCAATCAGCAGTGCCATAGAAACAGATAGTCAGCATAGAGCTGTATCTGATCCCAACTAAGTCAGACGATACGTACATGAACATCACCTACATATGTATATACACGTAGCCGTAGCCAAGTGCAACTTTGTACTAGTAATATCATGTTCAGCTCTAATGTCCTTTCAACATTTGGCCAAAGAAAATCCTACAGCAAGTAAGAATCATTTCTTATATAAACCTATAATAAGGTAAAAATATCGAGTCTCGGAGAAGCAGGCCCAGCACTAGCTACAGTAGTTTTCTATACTCAACACAACCAGACTTATTTATTCTACGTTGTTTATAGCCTTGGATAAAGGTCGGTTTTCACGTGTTAATACAAGCAACACGTTCGAGAGACTGAAAAGGTTGGTTGACGTAGAACAACACCTGCTAATATATATACGAGTTTGTTATCTTGCCTCAGCTAGGGACTCTGAACTATATATTGGGAGGCTTTTTGGCTATCAATAACCCTAAATATAGACATAAGTGAAGGGATATATCGGCACCTATGCATTGATTTTACGCTTCCTTTCCTCTACTATGTAGTCCCAAGTCCGAGGAGCCGAAAAAAATTACAAGCTTCGACAGCTACGCTGATAGTTGATTCAAGTGATGCTATCTGCAGCATATGCAACCGATACCGTTACCAGAGCCGCGTAGGATCATCTTGAAAATGCTTGTCTACATGTACTAATGTAAGAGTCTTGTTAGTATAGTAGTTTCGCTACTAGGAGCTACATGAATATGTATTAATTTACCAAGGTCGGTCAGCTTTAGTTTTCAGGATTTTTATTGTTAGTCATGTGGCTACGGGCATATATCTAGCTACATCTATAGTTAGCCTTTCAAGTAGGCATGATGTCGAGGAGGCGTGATCGAGTACATAGCCAGAGAGATAAAGAGATAAAGCAACACGCTATGCAAATAACTCGGGCGTCATGGCTTGCCACACCGCCTAAGTTTAACATTTTGATGATATAGCCAGCATATTGCATAGTAAATCTAACATTCACAATTTCATGTATAGAAAACCAGTTTCACAGGTTTCCTGGGCATTCACCCACACTCAAGATTAGGTGAAGACATGAAATACCGATAGCAGCAAGACAGAGGCGTTATGCCCCGTTGATTCGAGCTAGTTACTGCTCACACTAAAACTATAGTAGCCCGCAAGTCTACTATCAGCATCGTGACTCCCCTCGCCCAGACGGTGTGTGGTTTCACACAGTCAGTAGCGACGGGAATCAATGGACAACGGCCAGAGTGACGGGTGCCCATTCTAGTTTTAGCTTCTTTCCTATGAGTTGACGTTTATATTGATATTTATTTTCCTGAAGAGGGGGTGTGAGGGGGCGTCAGCAGTAGAAGATGTTAACTGGTCAAAGCCCAAAAGGCCAACTCAGACACTTTTGGTCTTGCTGACCTGCTGTGATTCAACATGTGTCTCGGTGGTAAACCCCATATAAGAGAGAAGGAGAGAACAAGATATAAACACAAGGAGACAGAGTGGCAGAAGGCAGAAAATCTTTAAAAGGGGGATTCTGTTTAGGTATACAGGCCTGTTTGTATCTTGCGTCGATATGAGCTTCTTTTCGTGAAAGCTACTACACCAGTGAAGCCATGCAAGACAGGGTTTGTTTCTCTTAAACTCAAAACGCTTTTTAATAGACATTATAACCATGCAAGTAAAGGCCATAGATCATCAACAGTCAAGTTCAGATAGGGCCGCGAAATCTGGTCATGAGCTATCAATCCCCTCCATCCCCTCCAATCTGTCTTTGATTGCAGGTCTACGATAAGGGCTGAAGAACACAGATGGTTTGTCTGTGCATATCCTTATTCAGCTCTCCTTAAAGCCGGGGCCTTAGGATCAGCTTTTCCACCTTCCCCGCGCATATCATGCTTCGCTGTCTTTTGGCATATCCATGTAGAACTAGTCCGTTCGCCTTACTTCTGCATGTCTCGTTATCTATTATGACACTGCATACTTAGCTGTTAATCGACTCCTAGACTATTAAAGATAGCGTAACCGCACCTACATCACCGTACATATGAACATGCATATGGAGGCCGGAGATATATCAGCAGAATAAATTCATTGAGTTTCAGGCGGCATACTATAAATTGCACACTCAATCTAACGCCTTCATACTGCGGTGGGCCCGATAGTGGCTACATGATAACTGATAGCTGTTAGGCAACTGTTTCGTTGTTCATATCTACGGCTAGTAGATAATATGCTACTTTTTATAGATGTATGAAATTCACATGGAACAATCTCATACTGAGAGCGAGTCTATTAAGAGTGTTTTATTCGGTGCTAGCTAGCTGGCTTGCTCCTGTTAATGACGTCTTGTCACTACTATTTCAACAGGTACAGCGCAACGCAATTGCTGTACCAGAACCCAAGTTTAGGTCTAGGCAGGGGAATGCTTGAAGGCTATCAGTCTAGAGGCTCCAAGACATAAGCTCTATACTCCAATATGCCCAGTACTTTGCCAATACTACTACTACGTAAAAGGCTGGTTGTGGCAGATCCCTACCATACGTAGCTCGTTTATGCGTGTCTTTATCGCCTATATGCAGCTTGAGTACAGCTCAACACGGGCGTTCTTTCTACAGGTCGGTATAGTTATAAATTTATGCCCATTTACTTCTTTCTTTTCTTCTTTCTTACCTTTTTGATAATATTTTGCACGAATTTGGAGTCATCCGTTAAGAGCATACAGAATATGCAACGCATGGCCTCTTCAAGCAGACGCAGCCAACAGCGAAGTGAACCCAATTCTTGTTCTTTCTCTCGGAAAACAAACACATGCAATCTTGACAGGCTATCCAGAGCGTTTTTTTGTGACTTTTGATCAGGCCGCTCTGCATAACTATAAGTCAAAGTACCGTGCTTAAGGAAAGCTTGAGATAGCAACACCCATTGCATATTTTCACTAGTGATGTAAGCCGAGTATATGCTTTTAGCTGTTGTAGCATTGATGCTACAAATATGTGATAAAGGAGTTCGCGATATATGGGCAAACGTATATCTCATAGCCTCTCTCAAACCTAAACTAGACATAACGTTGAAGGGTATCACCAGTACCTTCAAGTCTAGTATCAAAACGACGCTTACTTTCTGTAATAAAAGATACTATGAAGACTATGCACCGTAGCGTGACTAAAGAATGTCAGCAATATATAGCAGACGCCTTAGTGAGCCACTACGTCGAATAATCCAATTCTCTGCTACGACGAAAGTCTCCCCGTCGATTACGCTGCACATCGTCGGCAGGATATTTTTTCTCACATGATCGAAGAAAACGCTGCAAGCTGTTAGCTGGTTGCCACTCAGATAAGTCTATTGGCGCATATATAACCAGCTCGGCACTATATAGTATTAGTGAGCTCCGGGGCCGATGCCATAGCTCAGCTGCTAACAGGTCGAAGATTTTTGTAATGCAGATCTGCAGTTGGTACGACCAATCCAAGTCCGAAATGATCGCCATGAGGAGTTGATATCATCCAGCAGTAATTTAATCTCATAGCTCATTATTGAGAAGCCGTTATTCTTCGATTACTATATTTCATATACTCTCTCAGCGTTGCACAAACAAACGTCAAAGCAAGAAAAAGAAATTCGCCTAGCCCATCCTTACCTTGTCTTCTAGTAAAATTTATGGTTCACGAATATCGTTAGAGCCACCATTTCGGCGCTGATAAGCCAGCCTCGATCTAGGAAAATCCCACTTCTTTCCAGCTCAGATGGCAACCCAAACTAACGCCGTATTCGAGCCTAGAAAGACGGGGTTCAGTGCTCCAGCATTATGTCAGCATTGGTAGCAAGACGTGTAGTACAAAATACACCAGCTTATATGTCTAAACGCTCTAAATCGAGCAAGATCTTCTTTTAGTCTGAGCCAGCCAACGCAATACGGCTAATAAACAACAGAAGAACGGCTGGTGGGTGGGTGGGTAGCGGTGTCTGGCCACAAAAAAAAATCGTTTCTACTTTGGATATACATGCCATATCTTCTCGTCCGCCGCAATGTTGCATATCAGGGCACTTTCTGCCCATCGTATGGATATGAGCGGATTTAGGGGTTTACCCAGTCGCCACACCGGTCGAATAGCTGCATATCAGGAATCTTCCAAACACGGCGTGAAAGGCGGGATGTCTGACGTAGATAGTTTGAGTAAACAGTCGTACTATCGTGTCTACTAGCGGCCACCATTACTATCCAGAACCACGCGTGTCGGCTGTTGAGCTTGCCGTGGTCAACGGAAGCGTTGCTTTCGCTTGCTTCTGGTGTCCAGTAAGAATGTCTACGATTTGTATAATATTCGGTTGCGCACGGGTATAGAAGCACAGACTGTTGGTTACTGGTTACATTCTATAAGCTCGGTTTGGAACCCAAATAACACACCGTGATTACTTTGGAGAAGCGGAAGAGAGTGTGTTCAACAGCCGCAGCAGGAAACAGAACATAGAGCACAACTACATTGGCGGACAGCGCAAAGCTTTTACGGCATCGCAGCCCTGTAGGTATCATGGCCTTCGGGCTCTAAGGGCGAAGGAAGGAGCTTAGGATACAGACAGCACATCCAATGGGGAATAGCTATCAAATAGATGGTGACTTGAGAAAAAAACGGCCGCTATTGGTAATCGTATGCAGCCTTTGGGTGAGCTGTAATGCATGCACATCCATTTCGATGTATGGCAAAAGACAAAGGGAGAAAAGGCTCAGTAACGGCTAGTACCCAACTGAGACTGCCCGCATACGGCAATAAGATGCCCATCCACAAGCTAGCCATCATAGGAGCATAGAACAGTAGGGTTTGCAAGGCATTGTTGACTATAAGGCCTAAATGCAGATAGTGCACCAGAGTATGAACATGGTTTAGAATTGGAGAAACAATTGAAGCTATGGAGATCAGAGGTATATGGTATACTTACTACTATATGTATGGCATATCACAATATCACAAGTATAGCTATACGCAGTTCATAATATGAGCGTAAAGAGGCAAATCAGCTAGTCTACCATATAAGACGATATCAGGTTGAGATACGATAGCGAGAAAGGCCGGATCCAAAAAAAAAAAAAAAAAATCAGCATATGATGCCATATAGCAGTACTAGAGCTGCAGTTACGAGAAATCTTATATTTGCTGACTTAAGATGAAGCTCATTTCAGTAGCAAAGGAAGTCATGCAGTCAGTGTCGCATAGAAATTTACGGAAGAGTATTCGCCTGTGCCCCTCTCTGACTATCCATTTATCTCCCTCTATTCCTCTATCGGCTACTAATCTCTATACCTGGTGCGATCTCTGTAAAACAGACTGGGGCATAGAATATGTCAAGGCCTAATTGCTATTCTATAGTCAGATCGGGGCTTATACGAGACGGCCTTTGCTTATCCCACCAATCGCCCTCTCAAGCGATGACCCTTAGTGTCTGGTTTATAGAGTGTAATGAATATGCCTAAGCAACCAAAAGACTTACAGTTCACTTGCTTTCGCAGTAACAATGTTAGTGAGATCTTACACTTTTCTTTTAGCTAGAGTTCGTTCATGCCATGCTGTGCTGGCCGCCTCGAATCAGCACTTTCGGGGATACCAAAAGAAATGGCTACATGCCTAGTATCTCCACTTAGACTATTTAAAAAGCAGAACAAAGGGTACAATAAAGGATAAAGATAAGATATATACGCAAGAAACATGTATGTGCAGTGCAGTATGTATGCCCTGGAGAGTGCATGACGAGATAGATCCTAATGCAGTAGCCGACAGAGACGTATCGAAAAAGGAAAACGTATCCCAGCTAGCTTAGCATCTAACTCACCTTCAGCTTCGCCTCTACTCGAAGAAGTGCGGACAGCTTATTTCTGGGTAGACTTCTAAGTTGTTTGTTTCGTCTGATATCAATCATCAGGTTGTTGGCATCGACATGACTAAGCTCAAAGGTTATACGAGAAAATATATATATATATATCGATTGTACTAGCAGATAAGCAAGACAGCACTGATAAACGGTGGTTTGATTGCCGTTTGTAATATACAAAAAGAGTTAGTATCATAGCTTAGAGTAGCAGTGTGTCGACAGCCTAGTTTTTTGGGGCGGGGTACTGTTCTCTCAAGCTTCAAGCTTATTGATAACTCGCCGTAATCTAGCATAAAATCCACTAAACTCTTCTATATCTTCTCGCCTAACGGTACGGCACGGCAGAAAACAATGTCACCCAGATAGACTTTAGATATCAACAAATCCAACTAATAAAGTTGCTTTAACCCTTAAGAACACCTACAAACTATGCTTGTAACAATTAGCCAGCATTAGGGTTAGCCAGAAGCACCGACGGTTTAGGGTTAAAAAAAGAGATTAGAGAAACGATGTAAATTGTTAACAAATAGCAACAAAAACTTAAGAAAGATAAGTTAGAAGATAGAACATGTAGGCCCCAAAAACTGCTAGTAGTAGTCTGCCTGTTGTTGCATTGTCATTGAATCCACAATAGCTTAAATTGAGGATTGAAAACAAAAGTATGCCGCACGCAAAGCCGGGCATGTTGACATAATAACTAACGTAACCTCGTTTCGGCAAATATATATGCGATGTTGATCTACACTTGTAGATGCGACGTTCTAGAGTAAGATATTGTAAGATCGGCTAAATTGCAAGTTCGCAAAGTAAATCTTCAAATATGCCACGTAACTCATGACAAGAAGTACTGGCAAACCAGTTAGAATCAAGTTGCTATCATTTGACGTCATCAACAATGAATTCGTTTCTTTTTTCTCTGCATAACACGATATAATGGTAGCGGAGCTGTGACAGGTAGTTTAACTTTTGACTCTAGGAAGAAGAAAATCAGAAAAAAAACACTCGAGCTCAAACAAAAGAGGACGACACACTGTCAGCCAACATGCACGAACAAATAAGCACACATATAATATACAAGTTGTCAACTGTGTTGGCAAAGTATATCTTATTTTTCATTTTGATGGAGCAAGCATTAATTACAAAGCACCACCCAATCCACATACACACACACTATAAAATGATGCTCGTATGTGATAATTGTTATCCCGTCCTTGCCAAGAATGCCGACAATGCATGTCTTTTGGTGCTGTTAGTTTATAACAAGCGTGGCATATTAGTAAGGTTGGAACCTTTAGAAAGTAATCGATGACAACTGCAGTACATTCTAAGACAAATAAGAAACGATAATTGACCAAAAAAACCAATGAATCTTGCTGAAATTCCATTGTATCAAAAAGCTGTGGTATGCTGTTACGTGTAAACCTCCTTATACCATGTGTCTCTTCCTCTTTTTTTGTACACTGACGCCTAGTCAGTGTACAATTGAAGTTGAAAGGGCGCGTATAGACAACAGAAGAAGATAAGGATATGCAAGAGGAAGATGAAGATGTCTTCACTACGACCGATGCCAGGCGTCATAACAGGATTTAATGGAAAAGAATAGCAATCGTGATACAGATAATTCGTATCTTAATACTATACTAAGAGAACCGTCCTTGTATTCTGTCCTCGGATGTGAGTGGTTATCATTTTTCAAAGCACTTCTCATTCAAAGAGGAGCTATGGCCAAACATGCAGACTTTACATGTATGGCAGGAGATAGCACAGCTTATGCGCTATTAGTATGACATGTGCTTTTTGGTGGAATTCAATGTTGCGAGAGATAATGTTGCTTATAGATAGGATTATAGGATGAGAGTGAGATATCGGCTTTGTGCTCCCTTAATTAAGAGCGAATTGAGCTTTGCGTATCTGAAGCTAGTCAAGAGCAAGCAAAGAAGGCATCATGTGTGGAAGTAGCGTAAGCCAAGATCCTGAGCCCCGTGGCGCGCATATATAACACCCATAGAGATAATATATAAGAACAATTTTTCCATTAAAAAAAGGTGCTATATAACTCCATAGCAACACATGATGCTATGTGGAACAATAGTTATGCCAGTAAACCTTGGTGTCTTATAATCACATGTGCTTAGTAGAAAAACACTGTTATAGCTGGAATTCCATATAGAATTGTTTCAAAGAAATGGGTAGAATCAAACCGCCAGGCAAACGCAGAGTAGAGCACAGTAGCATAAATATGTTAAAAAGGCAGCTAGTGATGTGGAAACTTTCATTACATGGCAGGGTAGAATGGGATGAGCATGTAGCAACAAGATATTTAAAAAATTCCAAGTTACATCATCTAGGCAAATGCTACCATTGCAAACCGAGGAAACCGGCAAAGAGGCTCAATCAGGCCAGAATTACAGTATATATGCCCATGTATTATAGACAAATCGCTGCCTAGCCATGTACAGGCTAGCCCATAGTTTGTGCACTTTATGCAAAGGCTGGCCATATCCTGCAGGTAGCAGTATTATACATGAGTAGATTTACATGGGCCTGAAATGTGGTTGACAAGGTGAAGCTAATCATGACAAACTTGAAGCAGTATTTACACTTGTTTGCCTAATACATCATCATTCACTTGGTACTAGAAAAGCCTATGTGATATTACTGCTACAATCGGTCCTTAAACTTCAATACAGCCAATGAATGGTTAAAAGAACACACCATGATTAATATAGAAATTAGCCAGGAAATAAAAAATAAAAATAATTGGAAAACAAGGCGCTAGGATTACTTCCTTACGAGTTCATTGTGTTGTAGTACTTTGTCTATCTTTGACCTGCTAGCTAGTCCTACTATGTAGAGAATAGTCAAGAAACAACTAATGTGTTGATACTAATAAGTATTAGCTTGCTATAGGGACATACAATTATGTTACCATTGCGAAAGAGAGTACTAGTGTGATAGCCTGATGTTTATAACTATTGTTGAAAAAAGAAAAAAAAGAAAAAACAACAAGCAGAATCAGCTTACTATGCGTCAAGATAAGCAGGATTCATACACAAAATGACAAGATGTTGTAATGGAACTTACGGGCAACACCCATTACGACAGCATGGCAGCAGCCAGGACTCCCAAGACACTCGCTATAAGATGTGATATGCGAGATATCAGACATGATAGAGAGCGAAACATGTACTCAGTATAGCCCACATACAAGGCCAGCTTGTATAATAAGTTTGTTGTCGTTGATACAAGTAGTCATTAATATGTCTTAGTGCTGTACTAGACGACCGGGTATACCGGAAGTTTAATTCTTCCTCCAATTCCATTTCTTGGTTCGTCTAGGGGAGGGGTTTACCTTGTTTACCTTGAGAACCACAGATATCCAGACGGCAAATAGAGAGCAACGTGCTGGTTGGTTGGTGGTTGGGTACAATATATACGTGTATGTATGCCTGGGAAAGAAAAGAGAGCAGCAGTTTCCTGTATCACATTATAATGTAGATATGCCAAATGGTATTAAAAAGAGACAGAAGGGGGGGAGACAAAATAACGTGTAACAAAGCATATCAAAGCCTCAATTATCCAGTAGATGAGGTACCAAAATGCGAGCGTTACAGCAGGCTCCTAAATAGAATGTTTATTGACATCAACATTCATGTTCTTATATCCCTCAATTCCGCTCTTTTTTTCTTCTATACCAATGAACCAATGAAACTAGAATGAACATTGAGTTGGGCGTGCCACCCAGCTAGCGCGAACCGAACGTTTGTTTGTTTGTGGCTTGTGATGGACGATCACTTTGGCCAGTTGTAGTATAGCTTAGCAAAGGGTCATTGGCGCTGACAGCCAATTTCATGAGTTTATTAGGCTTTTCAAGGTCCAGGATCTCCTATTCTAAGGTTTAGTAGGACACTGGATTGAAGCATTATCAATGTTAATGATGACAATCGCGTTCTTTGTCACAGCAAGATGCTCTTTTATAACTACTATCCTTGATAATGGCCAATACTGATAATAACCAATAATGGATTGGGCCCCTAATCTTACGTTTCAAGGCTTAATATAGCAAATAATAAGATTGTTCTGGTGTATATCACCTACTGACTAACCAATAGCACTTGAATAGGTATCTATGCTCCAAACTTTATAACAAGAAGAGAGCCTAAGCTGATCTCCAACCTGCTGAAATATCAAGTATTAACTCCTCTTGTTTAACTGTGGCAGCCCAACTCTAGCCGCAGCTTCATGGTCATCTTTTTCCATTTTCTTTTTTCTTTTTCAGTTGTAGATAGTCTATGCATATGCTGGCCTAAACGACAGCTAGTGTGAGTAAGTTCAAAACCATGGGAGTACTAAGCGTCGTAGCTGGTTACAGAGCATAAATGTTATGCGTCAATTAGAGTATAAATGAATTTTAGTTTGCATTTGACCACAATCCATAGTGCAGTCTGATTTGGCTCCATGTCTCACTATATGCGTGCCGTATGACATCCGCAGTACGGCCACGAGTTGCTTAAATAAAGGTCACCACGAAAGAGTACTTGCTATGTATCTGGCATTTTATTTGTTGTTCCGTCCAAATGCCCGTGGCACGTACCGTGGAAATATACCGAATATCAGCTGTTACGATGGTCTGTATAATAGTTATATAACAAAGCAGGACGAAGAGCCCACGGTACGTCATGTGGATTATTTGCTATACGAGAAGGAAAGAAAATGACAGCGCTGGAAGACACAACCACAGACGCGGAATGGGAAAGTCAAGCGTCTGGCTCTTTGACCGATGTCTTCCGTGTCGGGAGTTAGAGTCGGAAGCCGGTGAGCAGGGCCACACATGTACTACTCTTATATATCGAGATGGTGGCCTCGGCTACGAGGGGTAGTATCAATAGTATGGTCGAAGATGCATGTGAGATGTACGGCTGTGGACCAGTATACTGAAAAGAAACCGTAGTATCATGTAGTTGCTACTGCCGGTGTTACCGGAGGTTTAGACGAGACGTTGCGTGAGAAGTTGCTGCAGGATGTAAGATTCTGTCTCTAGACAGTCAGATGCATCGGAATATTCGCCCATTTTAGCGACCATCCGTAATATGCGTATTAGAAATACGTGCATATGTACTATAGTTGCATGGTTCTGCAGCAAAATGCTTGTTAGCTGTCGTATAAGAAGGTTGGGCTTTAACGATTTGTAAAGGCTCCACGGCTGGCGGTAGATTGCCTAAGTCATGATAATACATCTGCATATAGGCTTGCAGAGGAAAAAGAGCTAGACGTTTATGTTTGATACAGTATACAGTATGTATGCAATAACTATATATGTGTGTTTATATTGTTCCGAAGTTGTAAGAAGTGCGGAAGTGCAAGTCGAAGGAGGGCCCTTTTTGACATTCCTCCAAACTAACCGAGCAATATGACGTCTTTTTTTTTCTTTATTCCAGCAGGCCTCCCAACTTATATTTCCCAAATTGAGTACTAGTCAGCTTCTTGTGTCCCAGCCGACTTATGACCCTCCCTTTTGGCCCTAGAGGCGCTGTGATTTCCCCGGGGGACTCTGAACGGCGTCTCTCGCCAGCCTACGACTTTACGCGACTTTTCTAAAATATAAGATACCACCAATCAGAATGCAAGGGGCGGGCTGATATCCCTCTGCAAGGCGCCCACCCAGTCTAGGATGCCAAAGATCGGCGACTGTCATGGAATAAAGAGGGTCGGTTGGGTTGCGCAAAGTATCATATAAAGAACATATGAAAGAACGACGAACAAGAGAGGAAAAGAGCAAAAGAGCGAAAGAAGAAAAGGGACGAAGCGCCGCTGCTGTGACTGTGACTGGCTCGTTTCACAGACCCTAAGAAACAGAAACACGTAATGAGATTATTGGTAGCTATGGGGGGAACTTAATGGGGTGATTGGCATGTCTAACAAGCTTAACCTGGGCAGAGACTCACTCTGGGCTCTCTTAACAGTTCACCAACCGATTTCACAGGTTTCTAGGTTTAGCCAAACACTTCTTCTGCACCCTATACAAAATGTAGCCCTGCTCAGTTTGTGTATCCAACCTAGTTCTTCATAATGGGCTTAGATTGGATTAGGTGCCACACCATGTTAGAGCCTGTCTTGAGAGTTTAGAAACATAAATTATAGTAGCAGGCATCTATCTATCTGCACTACAAATACCAGGCTGAAAGATTTGTATCATTAGTATTGAGTAGTGGCTGCTTATACTATGTATGTGTGTCAGATCGGCTAGTCCATACTCACAGCCTACAAGATAACAAAACATCAGTATTACACAAGTGAAAGAAAGGACTGAGATAATCCTGAAGGTTCTCGGGAATAGTTTGTACTTGGTTTTCTTCTACTTAAACGAAACGAACCGATGTTCCCCTTCAAACTGGTTTATATATCCTCATCCGGCAGATCACATCAAGGCCGTATGTAGACATGGGCCATAGAGAATCAGACACAGCTGAGATGCCGTGGAAGTTAGTATTGATAGAAAGTAATAGTAGAGGCTATATCATATCAGCAACACAGGCATATGAATATAAAAATTAAATGCCAGAACACAATGGACCATTCTCCCAGTAATCACACAGTCAGTAATATGCAATGCACATACATGGGCTTCTATGTCAGCATGCGTTCCTCGGTACCATTCAATGTGTTCTTATTGTCCCTACGGCAAACAGAACAAGGCCTGAAGATCGCAACAGAGGGGAGGGCCGATAGTGTAATTCCGGTAGACAAGATATGGAAAACAAGGGTCAGTATTAGTAGTTTTGTTTTGCCAGTTCGCTGTCTTTGCAAAAAAAAATAAAGGAATTCTATATCAACACAGATGCACAATTATCCTGCTGTTTTCTATGGTTTCAAGGGCTCCAGATTGCAGCACGCAAAGAAGTCATTACCTCCTAGGCGGATACGCTAGATGGGCTTCTTATACATCGTGTTACGACGACTCAGACCGTTCTCGTCCTGCTGCCGTGGCTTAGTACTTCCCCTCTGATTTAGGGTGCATAATAAGATAAGATGTAACCTATCCCGTCTACTGCCTACATGGCCCAGAGTTTCAATGGAGACAAAAAAGAACAGAAATGGTGCTGCCGTTGCTCCCACTGCATTGCAGATCACAGCACTGATCATGATAGACAACATGGTTATATAGCCTAACTGCTATATCATTGCAACCAACATTCAGGACGGCGACTTTATTGACAGCGAATCTGTCTGGTGTAAGACTTGGTCCAGAAAAGTAGACAGTATAAGCCGATGCAGATGATATCATGTCGCCGTCGCCGTATGAACGTCTACCGGAGACTGATGCGCACGGAATCAGTGTAGGAGGTTCTATTTAAGCGAACCAATAAAGAATCTAGTGCGGCAAACACCGCAAGGTCATGTCTATTTAGACATATTTGGTGGTCTATATCCCCTAATTTAGTGGCTGGTGATATCATACAAGGCTGCTCGTTTCCCTGCCTTTTCGGGCTATCGTGATAATCCCAGCAGAGTCATTGACAACTGATTCTTCTCATGGAAATTGTCCTGCTATCGAGAGAGTCATTGCTCCTCGATAATGCTTTAGGCTCGTTTCTAGTCTCCCCTCTAACGCTATGCGAAAGATAATCTCTCAGACAACAGAAGCAGAGCAATTTTGCGTCTGGTAAAGGCTATGGTGGCACTACAAGTGATTGCTTTTGATATGAAGTCAAGAAAGAAGCATGATTGTGTTTCTCAGGTGTTCTTTTTTTTCCATCTTCCTGCAAAGCAAGAAATAGGTTCTCGTCATAGTTAAAATCTCATGGAGTGATATGGGGTTTTATTTTTATTTATATATATTTTTTAGAAATATCTATATAACGCACTCTAAGTATATCTATATCAATTTTATTGTCATTCGTATATAAACAAACCAATCCAAAAAAATAAATAAAACCTCGCGATTTCTGAGTGCCGCATCTGAGTGTTACGCTGCAGACTTCCAGTACCACCGTCTTACTGCTATATCATTAGTCTATCATGGCCTCCTATACCACATTCATAGCCATCGTATCTCCTTGTTCCCTATCAGGTGGCAAGCACGTAATAAAATGAATGTAGTAGAGATTGAAAAGGGAAAAGCAGAGAACGAAGATGGCTTTAAAACACAATAACATCGTATGCAAGCACCGAAAATAACTTGGCAGTGCCAGCTTACGTGATCTACCAACATAATTTCTGTTTCTAGTAACTCAGCGCATCATGCATTGCTAGCACAGTCTACTACTATGTACCGTCATACCAATAGCATTTCGATACATCTAGATATTGTCTAGGATTCCAAAACGAAGGACTTTGTTTCGAAGAGCAGGATACCTATCTTAAGGCTGTGCTCTTGATACCTGATATGCTTCACTAGCAGTGCTTATGTACACAGGTATCGTAATACAAGCGCGGGATTGCCATGTTGGTAAAACTAGAAGCCGTAAACGTGAATACCGACTTAGATATATGATGATGATGGGTTGCTTATTGATATGCCTTTGCGCGGCAACGACTTACATAGATATAACGTGTTTTCAATTTTAATATCCATTATAGGCACTTTTGCTTATCTCGTATTGTCAGAATATCGTAAGGGTGTACACCCTAGTTCTCCTCATCATCATGATTACCATTATCAAAGTGACACTGTTCAATGGTAGCTTCCACTCCATAGTATCTGCAGATACTATTTTGTCTGCTCCTTCCCGTAAAATTCATGGTAGCAGCCGTAAGATTAGGCCTCATAGTGCCATATTAGTGGTCTATCTATCTATATGTGGTGTGTCGAGACTTCTGTCTTATGATAGCTTTAGTTCCATGGATGCCCGAGGCCTGGAAAGTAGATACTGTGCTGGATATAAGCTACTTGAGAAAGCTGGGGATATAGCCGCTAAAGCATCTTATGAATCTGCACAATTGGATCAATTTCCATGGAAAAAATTTAGATATAAAAAAGGACGCTGAATATATGTATGCCTGCATGTTGTAAAGGTTTTTTAGTAATTTTGTCCTGCAACAGAGAATACTATCTTGTATAAGTACTGATGCTAATCCAACGCCAAAAACTGTGGCTAACTGAAAGCTCTGAAGTCTAAAACTTAAACTCGTTATAGTTGAGCATCTTGATCACGAATAGCCTCTAGAGTCATGCCGCGCCAAGAGGAAGGATTTCCTCCCGACCGCTGGAATGTTTACTGCAAGGCTTAGCTTTTACATGGCTAAAGGAACTTGTTTCATAGCCCAGACCAGCAGTAGCAGGAGCTAGCAAGCTTGTTCTCGCCTACAGCTTGATTTGGTCACTTGTATGTATGACGCCTTTGCGGTTGCTACTGTGACTAAATAGGGTTTGTAACCCCAAGTGTACACGCAAAAAGTTGAAGATCATGTCAGTTTTCATGGAATTATATGACGTAAACGACCAGCCTTTATTATCAAACTACATGCCCTTCGACCTCTTTTTTTAAATTTTTTTCTATAAATATTTGGTATGGCTGACTTTGGCTAGCTCAAGGGAACCCCCAAATGCCCTGCCCTGCCTCGCTCTGTGGCTAGTAACTAGACTGATACAGTGAGTGTCAGCTTATATACTAGTTGGATATATTGGATATAGGAACAGGGAGGGTATCGGCGACATTTTCTTACTATATTACCATATCTGTCTGACTCTTTGGGCATGATAACGATGTCAGAAACAAGGAAAAGGAAAGAAAAAAGAGCCGAGAAGTCTATCCTTGTGCCTGGATGTAGGGTGGAAGAGAGACCTTTGTGAATTACTGCACTTATCAGAATGGAATCTACATAGAGATGTGTATTTATAGATACACGGCACATTATTATAGGAGACAGAGTTTGGTTCAGGGGATCAGCATACCGTCAGTCACTTCTGGTCAGCAACTAAGAAAGTATGCGTGTCTTTGCTAGCAACTTTGAGCGCTCCCCTTTCCGTGGTCTTTTTTTTGAAAACTATATATCCTCTTATTTGGGGTTCATATACATTTCAAGGCCATTACTTATTAGAAATAATATCGAAAGAAGGCTATTAGTATATTCATTAACACTAGCCTCAAGAGGATATGCGATAATATATACATATTCAGCATACGGCACAACACAGTAACTTGATTATGCACGGCGTAAGATTCTCTGTATCACGGCTGACTATTAAATGCGGTTGGCTGGTCTGACTGGCCAAAAATGGGTTGTCCAAGCAAAAAGACTGGTCGTAACTAGACGTATAGTGTCTCTCTACCGACTTCCCTTTTCAGTTACTCAGTGCTCTGTGGAAATGCCTTGAAGTAGCTGACCAAGCCTTATGTAACACTTGATCACTGAGACGTTGCAGTGTATAATGCTTCTTCGCTTTCTTCTTTGTTTTGTCTCTGACTTGGTA
This sequence comes from Endoconidiophora polonica, assembly GCA_001856765.1. Taxonomy (NCBI): domain Eukaryota; kingdom Fungi; phylum Ascomycota; class Sordariomycetes; order Microascales; family Ceratocystidaceae; genus Endoconidiophora; species Endoconidiophora polonica. The sequence goes on from LXKZ01000595.1 coordinate 24,403, forward strand.
GTAGTGGACAAGCTAAGAAAGAGCATTAAGATGAAGAGGAAGCAAAAGACACACGCAGTAAGAAGGGAAGGGCAGCTAGAGCCAGTTAGAGTTGAGATACCAAGGCAAGATTAAGAAAAAAAGGCCTCGTACAAGATCTAGGCCTTGCACCCATCCGCTGGATGAAACCAGCTAAACCATCTGGCAAAAGACATGACGTTCTACAGAAAACTAGAACGGGTTGAAATATGAATAAGCTGTGATAAAGTGAATCGTTGAACCCCTAACCCTAGTTATTGATGGTCACAAGTAACATTGCCTTTATTGGTTCTTGTAGCTGGTCGTGTCTATTATAGCTAACATGTACCTACTCCCTTCACTCTAACATGTCGCATTTGACACATCTCTAAGAAAATTCAAGAAGGCTGGGATTCTTCTCGGGGTAACAAATACTGTAGCAGAACACTAGGGTATTCCGTCTCTCAGTGCTCAGACCTAGAGGCGTTGTCTTAATAGCACTGTCGAATCAGCTGTTGAAGCTGAGCCAAGAAAACCGCCTGTTTGGCTGCTGTTTTTCGGTTGTCTTTCAGCATACTGCAGGTCAGAGTAAAGGGATATTTTCGGGTTACGTGTTCTACGCTTGTATGACATGATGTATTTGCTTGTGCTTGAACTACCTTGAACAAGCTGTATGGAGTTGAAATAAGAGAAGCTCAAAGTCAACTGGAAAAAAAGCACAGTGGTATCAGACAAGTTACATGGCACGAGGGGAACGGCCGGGTAGAGATAGAGAAGACAAGATAAACAACTGGTATAAGTTCTACTTTGTATTCAAGTCTCGGATTCTGATGTACATTTCCTTTTTCATGCTACCGTCCACTTGACCTGTGCAATATCGGCGCCTCAAGATTCCAGCTAGCTGTGCGTTCTGTCGATCTATAGACTCCTGCAAGCCCGAGAAGGGTGGGGGGTGGGGGGTTGTGTTCTGACGTTGAGGCTTAATATTTAGTATGAGTTTTGATTAATTGTTGTCAAGTGACTTTCCACTGCCGCTTTGGGCGAAGGGAAAAGGTCTTTAACTTATCTCGCTAGCACCACATTATTGCTATAGGAGGCGTCGTGGTGTAGTCACCATATTGTACTCAAAAACGTTCTTTACTGGATCATTTTTTGAGGACAATGGCACCTTAAGCTAAACCACATGGATGATAAGGGTTACGAAGGGGACTTTTCATACAAAGACTGTATATTGCTCTATATCACTATCCGCAGCATAGTTATATTGAAAAGATCTTAACGCCTCGTTTCACACGCCATTCGGCTTTTGCTTAAATAGAACCTTTCCCAAAAAAAGGGACCCATGGAAAGAAAAAAAGGAGGGTGATTGTCGATCATAAGCCTGCAAACAATTGGCAAGTAGTACTAACAAAAGCAGCAATATCATATCAGTGATTATGCAGTGCAATTACAAGTAGTAATGTTGAAGAGAGTGATTGTCTTGAGCTCAGGACAAATGTGATTTTGTTCACCCACACAAGCTCCTTTTTTGCAAGTGGTCCAGAGAGGATGTGTATTATTTAGCGCCCGGTTGGTTCAGCAGAGTGTTGGCCTGCACACATATGTGAATTCTCTATATGAGCACAGCATTGGGCAGCCCACTTCTTGCTAATGGGTGTCTTTGTGACTACGCACGCCTATATTGATCCACTGGCTGGCTGGCTGGTCTTGTGCAAGGGTATGTCCTTTAGTTTCCTTATATTTACACTTACTGTAAACCGTTGTGTTCTAGTTCGAGGCTATTCTAGGTTAAGAGGAACTTAGGAATTTGAAGGCAAGGCGGAAAGGAAGCGGAAGAAGGAGAGAGAAAAAAGAAAATCAAGACTAATAGTACTCAATGCCGAGGGCTGTCTTCTTACGGGTTTTAGTATCGAGCTATCGAGGAGTGTCTTGCCGGTTCACGAGTCCCGAGGCCGTGCCGAAAAAGATAGGAATAATAAACTACTAGACTACTACTAATTCACTAACGATGCTTCTGCGAGAGGGGCCCGAGCCCTTTCTAATGAGGTTTACGTTAGTAAGTAGTAGCAGTAAGTACTACTCTGGATGAAAGGATACCACAGGACGGAATCAAACTTGAAAGTAATAAACAGTGAGGGGTGACAGACATGATCAGACACCATATAGAAAGCGGGGGGATGGGGAAAGGGGGAGGGGTGAAGAACATAGGGCGACGCTTCTTGGTTTTCGCAGTTTCTGTCCTGGCTAGAACTATACACAGTAGTAGGGCATTGAGCCTCATAATGCTGGCTGGCACTTGACAGCAGGAGCTTGATGCCTGCCTTGAGCAGCATTGCTTGTTACTGGGATTTACCAAGGAGACAAGAAGTTGCCTGAAGGCGTCTACTACGCACTATATCAAGATATTGAGATAGTGGCTGGCTAGTCATGGGTAGCATATAGTAGATACACCAACGCACGAACTTCAGATCCAGACAGATGTGCTATGTTTTTGTGTGCCTTGCTGTACTGTCTCGGACGCAGTCTGGGAACATATTGTAAATGATGATTGAGCGTCTCCTTTCTTCCTTCTTGCTTGATTGGATAAGTCGACAATTTTGCACCGAGTAAGATTAGAAGAAAGAGTAGAGGGGAAGGGCGTGCGTGTATGTGGAAAGTGGAAAGTGGGATTTAATAGCCTAACATCACCGCCTGTTTCCAGGGACCAGCGCAAAAGAGACGAGGTCAACGTGAATGGGAAACAGCAGAGCCATAAGCGTGAGCGTGGGCTGAGATCAAGCATAGACGATCTCGACCCGGATCAAGTCGAAGGAGGATTTCGAGGGCAGAAGCGACGAGAGAAATTGTAGGCTAGGTGGGCGTCAAATTTCACGTCTCCTAGCTTTGGCCTGACCATCAAGGAGGGAAAAAAATTGACTACAGACTAGTTTAATCAGATTAGGAACGACGTTCTGGCTTGCCCTGCCAAGCTAGTCAGTCATAGGGAGGGAAAACAAAAGAAAGAGAAAGCTTTGTCTGAGGGTCTTACTACTATAATCGCCCGGCAGAGCAAAAGTCTTATAAAAATAAAGAGAGACAAGAATAACCAAGCAAAACAAGAAAGATAAGATAATGATTAATCACTGGGACAAGAGAGGGAGGAGCTTACCTAGAACATCAGCTTGCTAGAAAGAAACAGAAGAAAAAGAAACCAGAAGTAAACAGGGTTGCTATAGGCATGGAAAGCGACAGCTGGAATCAGGAACATAAGAGAGCTGGCCTAACTTTTTTTGCTCTATTAGGCCAGCTATATCCAGAACAGTACAAGATGGTTTCTCTAACCCCCCTTACCGCCTTTCTTCTAGCTGGTAAAATATAGCTGCTAACTGGCCCTATTAATGCCACAGTAAACAGAATGAGAACCCAGTAAAACTTCTCTTGTCTCTGGCCCTTTTCTCTCGTTTTCGTCCCTTGCGCCAGCACAGCACAGCTCAGCACAAGTAAGAAGGGAAATCCTGATCGGCTGGTTTACTTTATGAATAAATTGTAGATGGTCTCTTATGTTTTTGGAGATGTGTATATAGAAGATACTCACGATATCCTGCTTTGGCTCCGGGCCCAATTCTAGACTGACAAGACATAGAGCAGCAGTTATACTCCATTCAATTATTATGACTTGTTGCCTGTCTTAGACTAGGAGGGCGTCGCATCACTTATACTTTGAGATTATATTTGATTGTATCTTTTATATATATATGAAAAAAGCATGCTATTTTTTTTTTAAGATTTTATACTGCTGAAATTTTCTCTGGGCACTGGTTAGTTCTACCCATTTAGGCCATGGCTTGATCGAATATAGTTATTTTATCATTGCGGTCTAAATAGGAAGCGCTGTCTTTTCTTCTTCATATAGTAACAGCTACACAGCTTTCAAATCAAGGTTCTATATTAGTAGAGCTTGTGCATATCTTTACACAGCTCGCTCTCAGAGTTTCTTTTCGAGTAGCTGCGTGCTGGCTATTTAGTACTTGACTGCTTCCTTCCCAACATCTATCTGTCTTCTTGTGTACCTTTGCTTGTGCTTATGGATCTTGCTCTTTTATTGGCTTGCCTCTACTTCATCTGGTTTTAATAACTAATACGTCGTGCCTTCCACCCAAAGATAGCGTTGTCTTTCTGTACATTACACATCTACCGCCTTCTTACATATACTCCCGTGTGTCTCATACGATACACCTTGCCTCCTCTTGGTAGTGTTGCTTGCCGTTTCTACGTAATATAACCCTCTCGCCCGTTTTTGCCGATCCAACCCACGCCCGTACGAGTAATAAAATATAGCCCAGAGCAAGCCCTTCTTGCTGCTTCTGGACCGACACAAAGTGCCACAGCAGCTCCGTTCCTACTTTCGTTGATTCCAGCTTGGGCTTGGGCCTCTTCTGGCACATCTGGCTCTTCGTTTTCACTCCTCGTCTTCAGCGCCTAGCTGACGCCGTCTTATATGACCCTGAGGGTCCCCGTCTTCAACCCAGCCCTTTCATTGCCTTATCTACTGCCGCCGACATATCTTCAATCTCTCTCTCGTTTTGGTCTTTCTACGATACGTGATCTATGTAAGAAACAACCCTTTATTTTGTCTTCTATCTTGCCCTATGTTTTCTGCGTTCCAAACAGTTTTCTTCTGTACAGCCCATTTACCACTTACAACCAATGCCTTAGCCAATCTGATCTCGTTTTGTTTCCTGCGTCTATTCCTCGGCTATACATATAACGACATCTATGAAAGTTACCAGTGTAGCTTAAGAATTATTTGTATACATAATCTTTACTTAGACCACACAAAAAGACACGCAAGCCATCGAATACCTGTTTACTGACACTACTGTAGTTTTGCAAGCATCGCTATCAACTGTCTAAGCTCAGTTTATTCCTGTCGTTTATAAAGCTTGCCTGTTGGAAGCTGCTTTGTATCTGCTATTTTGCTCTCATTTCTCATTATCTCTGCACCTATTCGTTATTTCTCTTGTCTTCTTCATTTCATCTAGTCATAATCTCTAGTATCTTGTCGCTAGAGCGCCAACACATCACCTTCTGCCATAATGCCTGTCTATTGTGCCTATTGTGGTAAGGAATTCACACGCAAAGAACATCTCGAGAGGCACATTCCTACCCGTAAGTTTATACCACTAATCCTTCGGTTATTAAGGCCTAGCCTGTATCGTGAGCTGACTAGAGGATGTTCAATCTAGATACCAATGTTAAGCCGCATCGCTGCACCGGATGCCATCTATCATTCACTCGCCGGTATGTTTGTTTCTGTTCACTTTTGTGCTGCGCTGCGCTATGATGCGCCATATATGCCGGCACACCTCATTTATCTGCTGCCCTGGGAGACAGGGTCGATTACTGTTGCTTTGTAAAATCCACTGTCGTATGCAGAAATCACCACCTGACATATCTTCAGCTGAGGCTGATACTTGCTGGCAACTGTGATATCCCATCTCTTGACGTGAGGTTGCAACCATTTTTTCTTCATTTTCCATATCACCCCTTCTTTGCTCTTGTTACGAAAGAATATGGTGACATGGAAAACCCCTTTACGCCCCATCGTCCTCCATGCCATGAAGAGCTCTGATCCGCTGATACTTTGAGTGTGTGCTTCTTAGTGACCTTCTACAACGACACCATTCAACCTACCATGAGGCACGAAATCATCTTGATTCCGCACCTAATGGTGTTCCCAGCGTAACCGGCCGTACGCCCATCGCCTGCCAGAACTGTGCTAATGCCAAAACTGGCTGTGACAAACGCGTACCTTGTTCACGTTGTGCCGACAAGAACTTGCAATGCGCAGCGCGCTTTGCTCGTCGCTCGTCAAAGGCTGCCTTAAGGGCTGCCCAAGCAACTAATGCCATGACTAATGCCACTTTGTTGGCTCAGGCCGTCCAGCAACAACATCAACAAATTCAGGTACCGCATATGCCCTTCTTGAGTGTTGAAAGCCTAAAGGTGGGCGATCAACAACAGCAGCAGCTAGTACAAGCGGCGGCAACCGCAGCCGCGGTTTCAGCATCACAGCCCATTGGATCGCCGGGTAATATCTTGCCAGAACAAACATCACCGACGTCTAGGAAACAACATAGCCCTAAGCTTCCTTCATCGGGAAGTATAGAAGAGTTCATGCAGATAGGCGGTGGGCCCTTTGTATCTCCAGACACGTCATACGGTAATCTGATGTGGTCTAACGCAGACTATGCACTAGAAGGTCTGGCTCTGTATGGCAGCAGCATGTCAACACTGCCACATAGTGATATGTCCATGCCATGCTTCCCTGGCATAGATGAGCTGTCACCTGGAAGTGACATTTTGGCCGGCAGTAGCACATCCTCTAGGGGCTCTATCCATACACGGGGCACCAGCATCATGTCGACAAATGAGTTTGATACCCAGTTCAAGGCCATGGACGCCTCTGCCGTCACATCTGGCATGGACGAAACCATCGCCGAGTTCGAGGTTGTCATCCATGCCGAGAGTGCCTGGCCATTGGCCCGGTGTAATGCGCCAACATACTCGGGAAACTGCCCTCGCACCGCTATCATGCACTTGGAGTGCTTGGAACAAAAGTCCAAGTTGGAAAATCACTGGACTGCCCTGGAGAAGTGTTTGGAAACCGGCTACCAGCAGTGGAGCATGGCAGATCAGATAGCAGATCAAACGACCGTTAAGCCTCTGTCGCAGGCCACACGGGACCGCATGCTGGCTATTACACAGTCATATCTACATAAAGCGCTAGACATCCACCGCGGAAGCCTCGCAGGTGCTACAAAGAGCGGCCTCAACAACTCGTCAGACTTCAACTTCATTGTGCTGCCGCCAAACAACATCCTTGAGTATTTTCTCAAGAGCTATGTGCGCAGTCTATCCGCATACTTCCCGCTATCGGCCGCTGGCCTCATCGATGTCAATGAGATGCTTATCAGCAATCAGACATCGACGCTCCTGGTGCTTCTGATGATTGCGCAGGGAGCTTCTGGTGTGCCCTTGGCACAGGCGCGCTATCTAGCCGCTGGCCTGACAGAGACCTGTCGCATATCTCTCTTTGACACCATAGAGAAGAACGTCGAATTCTCCGCAGACCCCAATGCCTTGCGTTCGGCGCTTCTTTTCACTATTCTAGGCGCCTGGAGCGGCGACAAGTGGCTGATGGACATTGCCATGGGTCAGCGCGGCATGTATTTGTCAATGCTACGGCACGCGGGAATGCTGGAAGCTCAACAGCCACGTTATACGCAGCTGGACACTTCGACTAATATCGACCTACAGTGGCATGAATGGATGCAGATTGAGATGAAGAACCGCCTCGTGTATAACTGGGTCATGGTAGATCAGGAACTAGCCTTGTTCCACGACACAAACACGATTCTCTCAGTAACTGACCTACACCGCCATATGCCTAGTCCCGAGCTTCTTTGGGGCGCAACTACGGCCATCAACTGGGTAGCAAACATTGAGAACATCTACGGCTGCTCGCCTTCGACTAATGGTCAGAGGCTGTTACTGCAAGAAAGCCCAATGTCGGTCTCGCTATATAACCTGTTCCAGGACTTCCTACACGACAACATCACGCTGACTCTTACACCGATTCACATGCGCCTGCTGTTGCATCCAATTCAGACTTCTCTGGGTCACGTGCGCCAGTTACTGACCTGCTTCTCTGAGACCATGATGTCGCCGGCCTGGCCGTCTAGCTCGATTACGCGAGATAGCACCATAACGCGCCTAAAGGAAACACAGGGTCTTCTGCGCAAGTGGTACGAGCTTGCTATGCCGGTGTTTAAGGCCAATCTCACAGACCCCTCATGCAAGACCAGTCTAGTCATCTACCACCTGTTATGTCTCAACTCTGTGACTGACTTTCTAGAGATCGAGAAGCTAGCGCGCAAGGAGGACATAGACGCGCTTTGGAGTTTGAATCAACGCCACAAGAAGTGTATCTCAGACAGAACAGAGGCTATCTTCCACAGTGGCCAAGTCTTCCGTCTAGTGCGCTCCATGGCTGTCGACAGACGGCCGGCATGGTGGTCTACAGCCCTATACCGCGCTACGCTGGTCCTGTGGGCCGGTGCCATTACTTCAAAGTCCGATGCAGGCTTGTACGGCCACCGTCGCAGCAGTTCATCGCCCGTCAAGGCCAACACCGGGCCTGGCGGCGCGGGATCAGCCCAGGCTTCGCCGGACTCACAGGCCTCGCCGCGGGTCAAGATAGCGCCATCTTCGTCTCCAGAGTCCATGGCATCAGCGCTGGGGTCTTCGCCGGGCAGTACGGTTGTTATGATTGACCAGGTGCTTCCTGAAGACACAATGGCCGCGTTTCTGCGGTCAGGTGGTGATATAACGCCGATGTTGAGCGTCGATAGTGGCACGAGTCATGTGCGGCTCGACCAGTCGTCTGATATCTTGCATTATGGAGTGATGGTGATTGACGAAGGCTTGAGTACTAGAATGGGCGACGGGCTAAAAAGAAAGCTGACGACATTAAACAGCAACTGGATGTTCATCAAATAGTACCAACGTTAACAGTAGCTAGTCAAGCGAGGGATAGGGTTAATGGCATATTTTGGGACACTAGGAATTGCGGATACCGGGTTACAAACAACAAATGGGCGATTTGCTTTGTTATTATTGTTTTCACAGGCTAGAAACAGTTCTTGTTTATTACCTTGTACGTCTTGACGATATTGTTTCTTGTTGGATATATCTAGAGACTTATTACTATCTTTGGGTAGGAATTTGGCGTTTTTTTCTCGGAATATATTTGTTGGTTTCATTCTTTAATAGTAGCCGCTTTCTTTAGTTTTGCAGGCATTGATTTTCTATGAATACAATTTACCGGGTGCAAGTTTTACTGCGCTTAATGAACATAGATAACTCAATTATACCACTGATATACTGATATTGCTAGTATTGTTTACTTTTGGACTTTCGGGTTACTGCCAAATTGATAATGGGTTTGTCGAATTAAATCATTAGCTCATGCTAGCCTCCCCTCATAACTAATGGGAGATGTGAATGTAAAATTGGAAAGGCAGACTAAAACTGCTTCGTCTTTAAGGCCACTCATTCATTGTTATCAAAACCTTTGTATCTTTTTATCATTCCTCTTCCAATCCTTCCTGACCATGGATCGGACTTCAGCTTTACGAGAATATATCAAAGCCTGGGCTGAAGTGATGGGCAAGTCATTTGTCGACATAGTGCCTAATGAATCAGAAAGAATGAAAAGTTTAACTGAGTTTGGCATCAAGTTCCTGGCTATGGATTCCGTCTCAGACTATATCAACCAGTCTGCTTATCTTTGTTACATATCTAGCCATTCCAAAATCTGGCCAACAGTCCCGTTCTACCGTCATCTTCTCGGTCCAAACATTCAACCGAAGGACTTCGACACTACTGCTGATCGTTGGCACAGCATCATTGGCTGCACCGAGAACATAATGCACGGAAAGCTCACTTTCATATCCAATCTTATTAGTCGCAAGAACGCCTTGGCGCTGAAGCGGCTCTGCCAACAATATCCCGAAGGCGTGAACCACCCCACTGTCTCTCGAACACCTATCCTGATCGTCATGCAGCTCGCAACTTATCCCGGGAAAGGCACTGCGTATATTCTCATACGCCGGCTCATGAGCCTCACTGAGCTACGAGAAGCCGCAATAAAAGATCATGCACTTGCTATCAAGAAGATGAAGCCCGCGACCAGGAAAGCCCTGTATCAGCAGATGGATCATTGCTATATCGACGACACTAGATTTGATTCTTCTGAAATCAAGAGCAATCCATTGGAGACCTCGACCAACACTATAGAACTCAAAGCCTTGAACTGGCCGGCGTCGCCCAAGATGTCAAGCAAAGAGAAGAAGGCGTATACTAAACAGTCGGATATTTACACTAAGAATACAAACGTCATGGGAATGATAAAGCACAACCAGGAGTTTCTCGAAGACCTACATCGCCAACATGGCCCTGCCGTATCTGAGTTTGAGTGGCGTCACTCCAATATGCTTGACATCACTTCGCCAGTGTGGGGTGACATAAAGAGATTCAACTTTGCCAATCTCTTTCATGGTATACCCGCAGTATTGTCACTTGGGCTTGCTGATAGAGACAAGACACCGCCCGAAGGTGAATTGCATCCTTTTGAGACTGTGATGATGGATATTGCCAGATTCAATATTAAGGGGGAAAAAATAGAACTAGATTGCGGGAAGCTAGCAAAGTGTAGGGGCTTTACCTACGATTAGCACTTTATATTCTAGCGATCATAATTCATAGCAATCATTTGTTGCTGAGCCTATCACACCTAACTATTAGTCTACATATGCGATCTGATATTGCCTTATATCGATATCACGATGTACAATTTTACCAATCAATCTCGAAGTAGCATATCGGCTGTAGCTACTTGATACTAAGATGAGATACTACCGCGCACAATCGACTCACTAAGAACCCCGGCTAATTACGTAAATTTACTTTAGCTGGCGGACGGCTAAACTTCAGATTTTGTACGTTAGGATGTGTAAAGTCCAAAAGCCGCTAGTTCCCATTCTATGTCCACGAAGAAGGGGACGTGGAAGGGGGGGGGGGGGTGTACTCGGTTCCTGATATTTTACCACGCTTTGAACGAACTCTCTAGTCAGAAGTTACACGCTGGATATAGCACCGTCATTTTTTTACCGACTTATCGGTTATAATAGTCAACGATGATAGGATCTGTATAGTCGAGAGGATACCCGGTACGCACAGATGGGTAACTATCTCACACACCTCTCCATTAATGATCCTTGTTTTTTTTTTTTTTTTGATATCCTTCCTCCCCGTTTATATTTCAGTGAGTCTGCAAAAAGGAGAAGGGCTCTATACCTTGAGAAGTAGCCGGCAGATGCTCTTGTTTGTATCGCTGTATATGAAACTAACTGTGAAAGTCAGCTAAGAATGGATGAGGCATACAGAACCCGGAACATTAACGCCAAGATGTCTGTGAGCAATGCTGAGGTGATAGTAGTTGATTGGACACTTGTTCATGAAAGAAAACTAGTAAGGATACGGATAGAACTAGGCAAACAAGGTAAGCACAAGAGCGAGAGAAAAGAAGCTTGTGATGCCGCTAGATGAGTGGCGATAGTAGTGGATATGAAGCACGTTAGGTGGGGATCATTAGCTTTGAGGCTCTAGTTGTAAGTGAAAATAAAGGCATACAGCACCGACTTAACTCTTAAGGCATTATTACGGTTATTTTAAATTTAATACTAAGGAACATATCAACTTTGAAGTTGTACAGAATTGACATCGTGGTATATTATGGTATGATCATTCAAATAGGATTACACATTCGTCTGTCAACAGAACACTAAAATGATATCACACGAATAACTTCAGCGCTCGCTCTTTCGGCTCTTGCTAGTATTCCGATATAAGAAGTCAGAAACTATCTTTCAATGAATTCGCTATTTCGCGCTTCGGGGCTTATTGGCCAAATATTATATGTAACCTTCAGGCCGTGCAACCATATGCTAGTCATGGATGGATATAAGTAAATCAGTACTTAGCCTGGTACCTATGCTGTAAAAGATGTCTGTTTAAAGCAAGCCAATGATAATGAGAAGTGTAGGCTAGTAGTTGGGCCTGTACTTATCTAAATGCTATGTTGACGAACATGAAATTGCCTTGCAGCATGCAATCATAGACGTGGGAGGAAACTCCAGTCTTTTGGACACTCCACCGGGGAAAAATGGCGGTGGTTATTGGGCTTACTATTGCACACTTTTTCGTGATAATGATGATGACAGGTTCTCAGTAAAAGCCCAGACATGCTCATAGATATATCCGCACAACTGTTTTGATCTGATAACCAAGATAAGAAACTTTACTACATTGCCGTCGATGATTGTATACGGGCTCTAGTATAGACAAGGGAGGAAATGCACGAAAAGGCGAGGTTGCGAAGCCATGAAGAAAATCTGTGGTTTGGGGCCGAGAATCGGATAGATCGTCGGACCACGGACTCGGCATCGACCTTGCATAATTTTTATCAGTACGGGGGATCCAACAAAGCGTGTAAAATACAACTTGATATACAGTTTGCTTTAGTTTCAAATCTTTTGACTAATGGTTATATTAACTGCTAATCATTCGTAGCCAGTAGAAACAGCAATATAGGTAAGCGCTGGTTAGTGTCTTAGTCCATCTTTATTATCTAGCAAAGACTTACACGGCAGCCGCACCATGAACACTCTTGGAAGGGAAGTGAGCAAGATGCTGGAAAGAGGGGCCTTGGTACTAAGTGTCGTCTTGTTCTTTCTTAGCCTACGTCACGTATAGGGCGGACAAGGACCATAGACAACCCTAGGCATTAAAGAAGATATCAATCACATGGAGACCTAGCTGCTAGTTACCCTGGTCTGTCCGATGGATGTTGACCTGCCGATATACAATATCTGCCACTAGTATCTGTACAATCAAGGATTAAAACTGCGTGTTTTTATTCGAAGCCTGCATGTTACACTATCTGAGATTCTATACGTATGGCTAGATGATGATGCTTAATGTACAAGACATATAACTGGCACATCTACACTCGCTTCTCCAGTAATCAAGTAATGGTGAAGCGAGAGCCTAACAATACTATCAAAGAAACACTAGGCATATAGCTGACTGTTACCCCTCTTGGGCCGACTTTGTATGGGAGCCTAAAAGATGATAGCAGCGAAAACGATTGAGCATGAGAAATAGTTCTATAGACAGCCAATGCAAAGATGTTAACCGACTAGAGCGGCTCGGTCGGCCTAATACAGAGAGAGATAGGGTGCATGATAATGGCCAGATTCAGACCGGCAATTGCCGACATACATATACCGGCATACTTACATGTACATATACATGTAAGTATGCATTTACTTCTCACATGGAAGGCCTTGGGGAAGATGCATGTTAAGAAGTAGAGATACGAGCATATGCAGTCTAGCTATTGTACGCAGCTACTTGTTACCTACAGGAAACGAATCTACCTGTACGGATCTTTCTGCTAGAACAGCGGAGGTGCGGGCTACCTGAGACGATTCCAAAATGAGAAAGTAGGATCCAGTAAAGATGCATAAAATCAATGAATTATAAGGCAATTGGTTTGTATCCCGTGCTTGTTTTTCTAGCAGGGAGAATGCGATAAATACGTCGCGAATGAGGCAGAGAACGCCGCGAATCAGGAAGCTCGGCAAAGCCATGCTAATCTCATTGGCAGATAGCACAAACGCTACGAAATGATGTTGAGGCAAGGGGCGCCTATATGCTGATCTCACGCCGGAAATCAAGTATAGAGATTATCACAAGGATATCAAAGTAGTAGTAGTAGTATTGTGTAATTCATATAACTAGACTAAAATTATGTGTCAATAAGAACTAAAAAAGACAAGGCAGGATCAAGTCGTAAGCACATAAAGCTGATGAACCTGATTGGCAATAAGAAGTGTGATAACCGGCTCAGCAAGTCAAAGGATGATCACTCGCTAATACAAGTGAGCTAGCCTACGGGAGAGATTCTGACGCTATTCTAGCAGTATAAAGGATGCCGATACAACTTCTGCAGGAGCTTTTTCGTTCTGTTACTGTTGCTGCTATGATGTAGACAATGTAACCGAGAGTCTGTAACTGCTAGAAGCAGTAGCGCTAGTAGACGGCCGTAAACCTGGAACTTTGACCGAATAGCTGAGAATGTAAGGAAATATAACTACTAATAGTCTGATATTCCAAGGACCCCTTTTATACCGAACAAGTACAGAACAAACTAGGATAGATTATCAAAGCAGAGTGCAATTCTACCAAGGCCGCCTGTTCCATAAAGCCTGCGAAGACCTTGAGCAACCTAAATAAGAGTGTGTTAGCCGAAAGGAATTACGACACGGAGGTCCGATGGGGGGACGGCAAACACAGGTCAGCTTCCTTCATTCTCAACACAGCTACGGTGGCTCACCTAGCCGTCGACTTAAAGAGCCAATAACATCGCCCCGTAATAGTTATACTCTCAGCTTTCTGTCAGAATAGCCTGAAGATACTGTTTTTTCCGGGCCGGCGTTGAACCAGATAAAAGTTCCAATGAATGAAGAAAATCGCAGCCATTGGAAAGCAGTATTTGCCCTATTCGAGTAACGCAAAGTTGGGAGGGAGCGGAGATAGCGAGCGCCCCATGAAAATCCCAACTAACAGGCTAATATCTAGAACGGTCGATTCCAGCGGTCAGGCGAAGCGATGGCGATATAGCAAAGATGGGTATAGCTATGTTGATGTTGCGTCTGATGCTACAAAGAGGCCCGACCGAACGAGACATCAGCACAACATCCGAACAAGAACGAAGCAGAAAAGCAACGAAACCCCTCTTCTTGTGTGGCGTTCTCAAAAGCCTGTGATTGAGGCCACTAGATAGCTTTGTATATATTATTTCTGATATCGCTGCGGCGCTTCTCGGGCCTCAGCTTTTCTGCGTTGGGCTACAATGTAACGACGGAAGCAGGCTTGTTAGCCGCCTCTTAGCTGCGTTGAGGTGGAGGAATAGATGGACTGTTCTGCATAGAAGCGGTACAAATCGATGATATCTCATGAAGCTGATGGGAAAAGTCAGATTGGCAAATAGCGTGGTGACTTCTAGTAAATGGTCTTCTTTTTTGTTGCCCTTTTTGTGACATGGACGCACTTATAACGTAGTGTATCGTAACATGTGAGTTGGCTGTTGTTCAATGCTACAAGTATCGAGATGCGCAACATTGATGACAGTTAGGGTTCAACCCTAAACTATGGGAATGAGACAGTGGGGATGGACTGACTGAGGTTATGGCCTCACTATAAATGCAATCAGTAGATGCATTAGCGACCTATCCACCCGCTTGAACTAACAGAACCTTCGCCCCAACAGCCTTCGCGCTAACATCGACCAGACAACATCAATGGTGATGTCTCGGCTTTGGCGTTGCCCCATCTTGAAATACAGGCGCAGTTGACTGATTTGTAAGTAGCGCTGCAGTAAATCTTATTTAATTTACAGGCGGCTGTCTTGATCGTACAGGACAATCGGTCAGAACAGAACCAAAAGTACCTTACGTAAGGGTGAAAGGATAGTAGACAAAGGAAGACAAACAAAGCGCTCTTTCCAAAGGGATGCCGGTGCTTGGATAAGTCAGGGCGGCGGCATAAGTAAAACTTTTGGATAGGCGGGGTTGCATTCTGGAGATTGAGAAACTTCCTTTCTCTTGACCGTCTGTTAGCTGTCGAAGTTATTGTTGCTGTCTTGTTAACCTGCTATAGGGAGTCTTAACCTATTTTAGACTGGTGTTTGAGACACCGGGCAGAGCTTGATATTGCTCGCCCTCGTGATGTTTTTCCCTCCGACCCTTCGTCCTGTCCAATGTATTGCGAGTTCCGCCAAGGACCATCGAGACAAAAACTGTAATAAACGGAGTTGACTACTGTTTTTGCTGGCTGCCATCCCTTCAAATCCCATCTCCCAGTCAGTTTTCACCTTAACATGGTCCGGCAGGATGATTGCCGTTTTAGGCTACTTACACTGATACTGAAAGGGTGTCGGCCTAAGGCTCCTTCTATACTGGCTTGTTTTTATATGAGAGGCATTACTTTATTCTTGCTGGGCTGATAGAGAGACTGCCACAAACAACGCAATAGATACAATCTATTTTGTATAGAGAGCTCTAAATAGCCTATATCTTGTATGGAGGCTAGCTAGACATAATGGAACAGTAGCTGTCACTGGTTCTAGAGGCACTAACAAGGCAAGCGGGAGAAACTATCTTATTACTAGAAATCTGCTTGCTTGTGCTGATAGTCTGGAATCAACCAGTCGCTTTGCTTTGGAGCCCGTTTCTCCTGGCTATCTGCCGTGTGGCACAAGCACAGGCTAGATTGGCCAGTAAATGGAGGCTCATTCTCCGTTCGTCTCCAAACTCCTAACTAAAGGACAGCTCTTTCGTGCTTTACGGCGCCATCATTGGACATGACTTTATTCTGCGATAAAGATAGGTCTCAGCTGAAGCAAAAAGATACATGGATATATATATGTGGGCCCGGCGGGCTGTGGCAAGCCAAGTCCGAAGGCTATATGTTGCCGTAGCGAGAGTGGGCACAGAGAGTACGTATTGTAATACTGTTAAAATTATTGGTAACAACAGCACAATGGATGATCAGCACTATGACATTACCGCTGGCAACAATAAGACACTAAAGGCAGAATTACCAAGTAATAATAGAACAACAGCAGTACTACTTCCGCTACTGAAAATAATAGCCTTATATCTTGACTACCAATCGCCCGGCTTGGAATCGAAGCCTCTCTCTATGTGTATGCCAAGGCAATGAGTCTTATTCTCACCCATTGGAGAGTGTCCGGACGGCCTCGAAAAGCGCGAAGTGACGAGCTGGAAATGAGGGGTTGCAATGGAAGAATGGGGCCGCCGCCTATTTCAGTAATCTATGTGTGTTTCATTCCTTCAATGTGTTATTTTGTTCCTTTATTAGCTGTAATATAGCGTCGAACATAGAAAAAAGAACAAGGGACTAACTGGAAAACAGGCAATGGTACGAATACCCCAGACAACAACGCAAGGCGAGAGATTGACAGCAGCGAGTGATAGTAGTAGTGGTGAGAACCACAGCATCATTCGTGGTACTAACAGTTATACTATGTAGTAGAAACAATGGCTGGAAACACTGCGTGCCGCATGTGAAGAGGAGGAGCAACCTAGGTCCTGAGCCAGAAAACTCCGAGCTTGCTATGTTTCTAGAGCAGGCTGCGTACTGCAAGTATGGGTTGCAACCGTTCATGTTGACTGCATCTGTCTATCTGCATGCCATGCGAGGGGACGAATGGACGAGAATTGGGGGGTCCGTCGTCTCGTCGTCCGAGGAATCTTTGCTTGGCCTTTAGACGCCACTGAACTGGTTAAGGCACCAACTTCCAGAGGAGCCCCGAAGACACCCTTTTTTGAGAAGTATAAAGCCAAGCCGTCCCTCCACGATATTTGAGTTTTGTTTCTCTCTCTCTCTCTCTCTCTCTCTCTCTCTATCATCCGCAACCAACATCTTCCTCTATCTCTCTCTCCCTCACCAAACACTTTTTCAATAAATCTAGTTCTTAACGAATATCTTCTCTTCTTTCTTCCGCCATACTCTAAAATGGCTCCTGCTGCTGTCTCCGACGTCACCCCCGTCTCTATCGAGTCGGCCAACCCCGCCAAGCCCTTCGCTGGCAAGGTCGCCGTTATCACCGGTGCCGGCCGTGGTATCGGTCGCGGTATTGCCATTGAGCTGGGCAAGCGTGGCGCCAACGTTGTTGTCAACTATGGCTCGTCTGCCAAGGCTGCCGAGAGCGTGGTTGCTGAGCTGATCTCGTACGGCACCAAGTCAATTGCCCTGCAGGCTGACATCAGCAAGCCCGAAGAGGTCATTGCCCTCTTCGACAAGGTCAAGGCCCAGTATGGCCGCATCGACTTTGTCATGAGCAACTCTGGTACCGAGGTCTGGTGTCCCGAGGAGAAGGTCACCCCCGAGCTGTTTGACCGCATCTTCAACCTCAACTGCCGTGGTCAGTTCTTCGTTGCCCAGCAGGGTCTCAAGCACTGCGGCCCCGGTGGTCGCATCATCCTGACCTCGTCGGTTGCTGCTACCATGACCGGTATTATTCCCGATCACGCCTTGTACGCCGGTTCCAAGGCCGCCGTTGAGGGCTTCACTCGTGCCTTCTCTGTTGACTGCGGTAAGAAGCAGGTCACCGTCAATGCTATAGCCCCTGGCGGTGTCAAGACCGACATGTATGACGACAACGCTTGGCACTACGTCCCCAACGGCCAGCCCGGCATGGACATGGCCAAGATCGACGAGGGCCTCGCCAACTGCTGCCCTCTGCAGCGCGTTGGTTATCCCGCTGACATTGGCAAAGCTGTCTCTCTGCTGTGCTCGCCCGAATCTGAGTGGATCAACGGTAAGATTCTCCAGTTCTATGTGCAAGACCCGGCATTCACATTTACTAATCCTTTGTCTTCTCTATCTATAGGCCAGGTCATCAAGCTGACCGGTGGCTCTGCTACCTAAGCGATTTTGCCAACCCCCCACCCCCTCCGCTTCTTTCCTTTGCTATCGTGCTCCACACTAGCTTAAGCTTTTTAGCCATTTTTGTTGCTGCTGCTGCCACATAGAATGGATATGGTCTGTAGACTATACTAGTGCTGGTTTTACTAATTAGAGGGTACGGATGAGGAAATAACACAGAGACTTTTTCATTACCTTTCAGTCTGTTGTTAAAAGGATGTTGGATCGCATACTTACAGGTTGTCCTGCCCTCAGTTCTACATATTTTGAGTTTTCTGTGTTCAGATCGTTTTAATGTATTTGTCATGATTTGAATTTATGCTTGATCGTAAAGATGTGACCATAAAACGATATGTTATAGGGCAATATCAACTTATACTAATGGCCTGTTGCCAGTTTACTAGTAGTTAGTAGTTTTATAGGTTCCTTGAACAAACATTAGCTTCACGTAATGTTTACTAAACACATAGAACTACTATCAAACTTGACACTCTAACTACTTGTACTAACTAGTACAGTATCCAGCAGCACACTCGGGCTTCTGCGTGACCATCATGCAGTTTAATCAGAAAGAGGGCCTTGCCATTCTCCCGTCGATAGCACAGGCTCATGCACCAATTTGCAGTCACGTCAGTTTATATCATTTTGCGTGAATATAACCCTACCAAACCCTACAAAGTCCCTCAAGGATGCAGAGAAAGAGAATGATATTATTCTAGCAATTGGCAATCTAAACTACATAACCTGTATCTTGTTTCCAGCTTTCAAGAACGCCAAAAGCTACCTGTATTGACCGGTCCAAACATGTTGCTAACACTGCACCAAGATCAGGATTGTCGACTAAGCGTGCACAAAGGCCCCGGAACATCATGATGACTGACTTGACACGCTCTAAATCCCCAAATAGTACCTCAAAAGAAGACTGCGAAGAAGAAGCCACATCTCGCGCTCCAATTATTATGGCCGCAGATGGCTCTACAAATGCAGACATGACAGCCGCACTGCTGTTAGTGGCTAAAGGCGATGTTGGCGACGAACACGACTGCTGTTGGTGCTGATGCTGGCAGATGCTTGTATACAGAGGCATTGTTTTGCCAAGAGCTGTAGCAATCAACATGGCCGTAACCTGCGGGTTGCTCGCGTTCATGCAGATATTACACGATAGCATCGC
This sequence comes from Endoconidiophora polonica, assembly GCA_001856765.1. Lineage (NCBI taxonomy): Eukaryota > Fungi > Ascomycota > Sordariomycetes > Microascales > Ceratocystidaceae > Endoconidiophora > Endoconidiophora polonica. The sequence goes on from LXKZ01000595.1 coordinate 43,691, forward strand.
CGCACAGGCATTGACGGCCTTTTCACCAGCTATGAGAACCACCTGCATAAGCGCTGGTGAAAGCACTGCTGCATCAGGCAGTTCCTTGAGCGAATCAACCACGCGATCATAGCATTTACAGGACATGCCGAGGCCGACACTTCCGCCGCTTTCACCAGGTGATGAGCGCTGGCGGAAGGAACTGCGCGAAGAAGATGTTGTGGTCAAGTAGTCACTGCCTGGAATGGTAGTGTACGAATTCAGATCGGTAATATCGGCTTGCTCAAGCCATTGTTTTGTCGAATGCGGCGCCATCTCCATGTCGAGCGATAATGAGCGGCCGTGTGTTGCTGGGTTTTGCTCAACTTCTGGCATTGCGCTAGCGATAGAAACGCTGGTAGGACTCCAAGGGAGGCTAACATTGTACATATCACCTATCACTAGTTAGTGTTCGAGCCTCCTTCACCTAAATGTTTATCCAAGCAGTGAAGCATCAACGTACCTGTCAACACCTCGCCTCGCGCCCAAGCCTCGCTCTGGGCATACATCTGCATCTGGTACTGGTCGTTGAAAAATATAGCCTCAGCCTGATCCGACACAGGCGAGAGCGGCCCAAAGCTGCTCATTTGATAGACCGTGGTGGGCGTCATAGAATCGGTACGTGGTTTTCCTGCTCGGCTAGACGGTGAATACTTGCAGTAAATGCCACACGTAGAGCAGCGCGAGCAGGTGGGTCGTGCCTTAGAGCATTTGACCTTGGCCTGAAAGCAGCCATCGCACGAGGCGCGCATACGCGGCTGGCGAGCCTTTGGAATTGCCGAAGCTGATGCGGAGGAAGACATGGAAAAAGTAGCGATGGTAGACAGTGATAAGATACCAAACGAGTAGAAAGAGAGATATAAAGGGAGTAAACAAGAAAAAATGATCTTGAAGATCTTACAAGTACTCTAAGAGAGGATTCAGCTTGTTATGAATACGTGAACTATAGGGCGGCAATCTGCACAGCAAGCAAACGCAAGCAAACGGATCGGGCATTGACAGCGGGTCCTGGCAGACTATTATATGTCCAGTGGCGTGGACAGGCTAGCACTCCGATTACTTGTGCAGCTTTACATACTGGATCTGCTCCAAGGCCTGAGCTCGGGACTCTCCTGTACTTTCTCCGATGTCTCTCGAGGATGTTGGTGCGACACGCCAGTTGAATCATTACTTCCTTTGAGATGGAAGAGTCTTATCACTGATGATTTGTCTACTACATGCTAATTACTAATTTCCTTCCTTCTCTCCGTCTTCTCATAACTTGAAGCAAGACTATAGGCGATAATCGAGCACTGCATAATCTCGAAGACGAGACTCTCATGGTTTCCTTCTTATTTGCCGTTGCTAGCCGCAAAGAAAAAAAAAGAATGCAAAAAGGAGGGGAAAGATCTACAGGCGGCAAGACGCACTTGTAGCTGTTAATTTGTTGTTGGCTGTATTCTAGCGTATGATATCATGAATAGATAAGACGCCTCCGCGCACCACAGTGAACGAGTAATATTGCTGGTCTTTGTAGTGCGCAGGCGTGTGTAACACAACATACATACTAAAAAACAACTCCCTAATATAGTACGAAAGCGTCTTTCCGGCACAGCATTTCTGTTTCTTTCGTTTTCATTTATGTTCATTTTTATTATCTTTCAATCTTCTTGAGCCTGCTCATGTTTGAAACGAACCATGCGGCTGTTGCTCGACGTGGTAGATGTTTTGTCATACGTGCTGTTGTACTTTGTCACTAGGACGGAACCAGGACATCCGAATGGACGGAGATCGAATAGCCTAGCAAATGAGACTCTAATTGCTCTAGGACACGATAGAGTCGGCAACTTCGTATTTACTCAGTTGGTGTCCTGCTAAGCAAATAGTACGTTGCTAAGTCTTCACTATTATCTTTGGAGGCTTTTGCCGTTTTGCTGGCTTGCTGCGTATTTGGCGTTATGGTAAGTATTTTTTAACAGTGCAAATATGATTTGGAAGCAGGCAGATATCACTTTGCATCAATATATCTACTACATTTTTTTTTATTTTTTTTTTCAGCTGTAGCTTAAGCAGAGGATCGTCTGTTTTATAGATATACGTATCCATAACTACCGCATGTATGTGACTTAGGTTGAACACAGTCACTAGTACTAGTGGTAGATGAAGATACCTAGCATATAAACTAGTGTTAGTTTGTGCCAAGATCTAGTTCTACTTATCTGTCTCAAAAAGTTCAAAAGAAAAACAATGCTTTCTCGCTATCTCCTCCGCATCCACGTACTACTACTATATATTGCACAAGTCACATACAGAGAGCTGCGCCTAGCCGACAATAACAGCATGGGGCTAGCATTAACTGCCAAGATGTATACATTCTAGAAACGCGAATAAATGGAACACCGCTGCTCATTACTTCTGTCGACGGCTGGATCTATCGTTGTCTCATTGTGGAGGCTTAAAATGAGGAGTCCAGCTGGCTTCCATACCAAGCCTCGTTTCCTTGAACTCGAACATGATTCAAATAGCACTTATATTCCTTCCACAAGCTACTTACACTTAGATATGCATCTCACACTCGCAATTCCCACAGTCAGTCAACCATTCTGGTTGAATGTCTGACATCCTATTTTTGATCACGGCTCTCTGAAATTTACTTGTCTTGAATTTTCAACTGTCCCAGTAATAATAGAAGTCTCAGAGAAACAATAGCAGCGACTGGGGAAACGAGCGGAAGCGCGTGAGGAAAGTGACAGTTTCTCCAAGTTCTTGGATTCATTTATTGTAGCGAATAATGTATCACGCCTTGGTTTTGGACGCTAGCGCATATTGTACAGTGTACAGTTTATTCTCAGCAAACTATCACATTATTCCTTGTAACACACTGGACTTCTCGCAATGATGTGGCAATTCGAAGATAACACGTCTATGACTCTCGCAGACAACTTCTTCATTTTACTTGAGAGGAGAGAAGAGAAGATAAAATGTCAGCTCGAGATCTTGCAGCTTGATCATACGTCGATCATTTGCTATTCTCGTATTAGGGTAGAGTCTGTGTTGGCTATGCAGGACAATACTACTACTACAAGCATGCTTGTGGGCTTAGTCGGGCGTAAAGGGATGACGGATAAGCCAAGCCACATATAAGAGTTGCAAACGCGATTTGCATGTGTGTGCAGTAAAATCTAGCATCTTAGCTTCAAGAAACATGATAAATACCACGATACATGATGATCCACCGCGATTGAAGAAGCATCGTGTCCGTTGAGGGGAATCTCTAAGTAGACATATAGTATGTCTGTACATAACTGTTCGGCTCAATGGTATCCCGATTTTGGGCAGCTCCGCCCCGCCTAATGCCTAAGATCGACCAGCCGGTGTTTGACGGCTACTGCAATGCAAGCCTATCGTATCATTAATCCGCTACTAGGCGGATATATATCTCTCCAGTCTGTATGCAGTAGTATTATTGTATTCCTAACTATAGCCACGTAACTCCCATATATACAGTTATCATGATATTCTGCATATGTGGATTACTATATGAGGTACTCTCCCATACATGTTGTGTTATATGCGCTTGGGCATCTTCGTATACTACCGCTAAATCATCACGGTAAATGCCATGTATCTTGCCTATTAGAACCATATTCGTCCGGCATGGTTGCAAATGTACACCTCTAGATGCCCCTCCATTCCTTTCCTGTAGCCAGTCAGCATGTGCTATGCATTGACAGTAGTAAGAGTAGTAGCAGTAGTAGTAGTATTTACAATGCTTTGTGCACCATTATGCCTTGCTAGGGCAAGAATCCCTTTTAACTGCGGCAGAAGTCCGCAAGTCTCTGTTACCCATGTAGCGACTGCTCATCAGGGGAGTCCGTTTCTTGCTCAATCTGAAGCTCTAGCAAAAATCAAACAAAAGTGCGATATATATAACTACATAGTAGGGCCGCTATGAAATTTGGGACCTGAGAAGATAGTAGTACACAACGTCCATACAGAAATTGCTCCGTGTATCGTTCTTAAAACGATCGGCATAACAAAGATGAACAAGGAGGCCACAAAGTAGCTCAGCCGCAGATCTAGTAGCTTTCTAGCCACTTGCATTGCCGGTACTATAGATTGATATTTTATCCTTATGCAGCCTGCAACCACATTGACCCCTTTTGTTGCAACCACCACATGAGGGTAGAGAAAGAATGAAAGCGCTGCAAGTATCTCTTTTCTAGCCTACTTCTGAATATCATTACGCCTTGACCTATTATACTACTACTATGTTCGTGCGCTTGCGTAACGTCAAGACCACTACAGATATCTCGAACAACACCAAAGAGTTTGCCGATCATTTATCATGGCCTCTGAAGAGCCTATCAATTGCCAATATGATGAAGTTCAGTTGTTGTAAGATAAGAGCTGAAAGATCTATTAAGTAAAATAGGGAAGAAGAAAATGATATCTGGCCTCCCCTCCAGTTGCTCGTGCTCGTAGAACAATGGCAGCTCTATTTGCAATACACTGCTTTTGGAAATATACCCTACCCAAATCCATTAATTAATATATGCTTCACGATCTATACTTCGGCCTTGCTACTTAGATTCGAGTAGGCAAACATTCCGATCCTCCACCATGATCTCACATCCCAAATCGATGCATCTCAGACCCTGTGGCTATCATTTAGCGATTTGTTGTTGAAACTACGCCAACTGTCTTCATGTGTTTTTTTTCTTCGTCGTTCCGTGTTTCTCCTTCTCAGTAAACACCTTTTTACTGTTTTGGTATTTTTTTCAATTTCTCTTTTACATCCTTCCTTGTACGATTGGTACACGCGAATGACTTGATGAAGCAGAAACACCCGTCTTAACTAGTAGCCATTATTGTCGGTTCCTTCGTAGCTCCTCATATCTCAAGATGTTGATTGCGTAAAAGAACTAGGTCAGATTCAATAGTATCTAATGATGTTTGTTATATCTAGGCTATGCATTAAGGGCCATGACACACTCAACTTGCGGTATCAATGATGATATACACTGTTCATGGTGTCGAATTATGTAAGGCAAATATATTCTAGCTAACAAACTTCGATGAATGATTTGTCATCTTCGAGCAAGGCCAGGTAGGTATCTAATGCTTTCATCAACTTTTCAAATTTATCTCCGTTCAAGGACAAATATATATATACATTTCTTAGAGAATAAATTGCTTGTTTTCATTGCCACATGCCTAAAAGACAATGGTTTCAAACGCGTCGACATAGTGTAACATCGATATCTGGCCTTGTATGCTATATCATGTCTTCTAACTAGTCTGTTTCTAGTGGTTGCAAGACTTTGAGCTGCAAAATTGTAGTTTGATCCTGTAAATATGGGACTTTATCAGCTTGGTATTTAATGAAGTGTAACTTGCTTGTTTCTCATCTCAACATCTGGCCGCATACTTAAGATCTCTAGTACGTGCTAAGCCAAGTAATGCGTAGGGTTGATATGCAACCTAACATAATAGTTTGACTTACACCTAATTAGGGTTACATATAAGCACAGGTATCTTTAACATCCGAATTAATCTCGCCAAACTAGACGACGGGAACATTTAGATGGCTAACTAGGCTACTGAAAGATGACGAAGATTTAGAAAACATGCTACAATATGAGTTCATAGCTATATTTGACATTTACTAGAACATTTATACAACTGATGGTATATTACATTTACCTAACTCACTAACACTGTAATTTTACCTCACTTACTGAGCATCATACAGTAAGTTCATTATTGAGGTCACCAGGAACCCATTTGCTGAAGCTTCCGACATACGTAACATATTGAAATTAGTCCTAGGGGACCTACTTCAAGCGAATACTCGACTTTTGATTCCATATGATTTGCATATATCTAATCTATGAAAAGCAGGAAATCAATATTGAAGTAACTGGAAACAAAAACCTCCTCAAATTATATCATGTGTGTGTGCTTTTGACGTCTACATACAATGCTATGCAGTCAAACAACGCTAGGTTGGTTAAGAAATATAACCCGAGAAACCTCCCAAAGAACACCAGAGATAGCCTTCATCTGGTTGCCAATGGACCATCGAAACAAATATTAGACATAAGAAAACAAGAAAAATTCAAAGCCCTAAGACACCTCATACCTCTATTCGTGTCTGTCTTCATTTAACTGCCTCCGCTCTCTCC
>LXKZ01000597.1:1553-21027 GCA_001856765.1 Endoconidiophora polonica
GGGGGGGGGGGGGGGGGAGGGTCGAGTTTAGAGGCTATCTTCTTGTAGTATCGAACTTCTTTTGGTGTGTAGACATAGAATTTGCTGCTGATGATTCGCAGGTGGGAGATATCGACTTTTGTCGTGATTTCCGGGGTAATGGCTTTACGCCACCGCATCATGGACGATTTTCAATCAGATTGGTTACTGTGACGCTTGATAGGTATGCCACGGACTGGATGACTTCTCCTCACAAGATTGTTAGCAAGTGGCTCCAGACTGAAATTGCGCGAGTTCTGGCAATTACTTCGCGGACTGCTCTCTCAGCGCGCCTGTTGTGTGCGTGACTGTAGAACGAAGAGGCTTTGACTGTTGCTTCTATGCTTGCCGCGAATTGGCGTAGGTGACCGATATGAACGTCGGTCTCGTTATCTGTGATGAGTGTCTTGGGGGGCCGAGGTGGAGTGAAGAATTTCATTCTTCGTTTTATAGCCTCTTGAATGTATTTTTCACTCTCGCTCTTCTTGGTAATCAATTAGTCTGGTGAATGCTTCTACTATGATTGCGAAGTAGAAGTGCCCATCATATGTAGGTTGGCGGATTGCCCTGTGATATTCATCTCCAGCTCTAGCTGGTAGAGGTCGTCGGTCTTTAGACTTCCAGTTAACTGCCTTAGAAACTTCACATGATAGACAAATTTCGACTGGTTGTTTCGAAGTTGGGTGGAACGGGCCGAAGTTTGCCGTGGTAAGCGTTTTAGCTAGAGTATCTGGCACAGGATGACCTAGGAGACCATGGATGAGCCGCAGTTGCTCGCGCTTGTTTAGCGACTGCGTCTGACTTTTAAATCCTGGTTCGTGATACTGGCGACACTTTTGTTCCGAGGTAGCGACATGCGGCCGGGATTTGGCACCTTCGGTGTATGGGGAAGTCGAAAGCCGTGTTCTTTGAACTTTAACATAGCGATGACGGAACCATTAGGGCTTACTATATTGTTACGGTTTATGTGACCCCCCGCCTCGTAGAGTTTCACGCCACTGAAGATGCATAGAGGTGCCATTTTTTTCTACCAGTATAGAGTTTGTCAAATGCAAAGTATGAGCTTCACCACTGGGCTTGGTGACTTCGAGTGCAGTGGTGCCGGAGACCGTGCTTTTGAATGAGCCCTGTAGTGTGTTGACTTTGCATTTGATTCTTTTGATCGTGTCGGGAATAAGCCACTTGATGTCGTTGACGACAGAAAAGTCAGCACCGGTGTCGATAATCCATGGAGTGTGTTGTTCGTTTTCCATGGATTGTCTTCTTCATCTTCGGTGTCGCTTTCTTCAATGAATACATCTTCATTGAAACTAGTGAGGATGGTGTTGTATAGACTGTGTTCCAGGTTGGGGTCCACTAGATTAGCTTTGAGCATGTGGGTGGCCTTCTTAGTTTGCAGCTTTGCGGACTGGCACTCAGACGTGTTGTGTCGGTCTGATTTATGAAAGTCACACCAGTGTTCGGTTGTTCTTTGGCTTGCTGATCTTCGGTCTGAAGTTAAGTTCGGGTTCGTGACTTTTGGTGCTAGAGTCGCCAAGCGACTTGCTCCTCATAAAAGTTTGATAGCATGCTGCACACCTTGTTGTAGCTTTCCGGTAAGGCTACTTGTTGTAGAGTGCCTTTGAAGTAGTACTGTTCAGAGTCTGAGATGTTGTTACGTAGGCCTCTCTTGAAGAGATAACCTGCCTGGTAGTCGAGAATAGGCATGCTCATGCCTTCAAGCTTCTTGCGGATTTGCTGGAACCCTTCAAGTAGGCAGGGAAAGACTCGTCGCTCTTGATCTTGATGTCCAATGATTAGCTAAAGTCATTGTAAGCTTCGTAAGCTTTGTAAGCTTTGTTGGCGGTGATGTTGTCAAGTGTTCTTTCAGGATGACGTATGCTGGATATGCGATTTTCGTATCCGCGATCAACTCGTGGGCTTCTCCATCGGTAGAGCCGTTGATTGCAGACTTCACGAATTTCGAGATTTTAGGTGAAAGAGACTTAAGAGAGCTGCCATGTTTTCATCTTCCTCATTGTCATCGAAAACGTATGTATCCAGCTGAGCCCAGAATGTTCGCTTCCACTTAGGCCAATTCTCCTCCGTGGCGAAGGAATGGTTCCGGGTGTAGTTCTTCATGAATGATGAATGATGAGTTGATCATGGTGATTTTTCTTGCGGCCTCGCTGGAAACCTGGTGAAGATCCATGGTGTCGCGGTCCATTGTTTCTAGTTCTTCGTTCTTGATCTTGTTGCTATGAGGTTTGTTATCAGATTTGTTGTTGCTTGCGAACATGTGATTCCGGCTGTCTAGGATAGGCCTATTTTTTAGATCTAAGAGAATATCTGCCACCGGTCATCTGTAGGATAGATGATATTGTCGACTGGTAGAGCAAGCCAGATCGATGACAAATGTGATCAGTAGATTTGATATATTAAAAGCTTAGCGCTCAGCTGGGTTCATAACCGGTCAAAGTAGAGAGTAGCAACTATTCACTTATACAGTGGGTGCTTTTAATAACAAATGGTTCAAATCGATTGTTATGTATCAATTAGTGATAGTAATGTTCCGATAGATTTGATGTTTATCAAGTAGATACCAGTGAGTGGATATATTGACAGACCCTAATGATAGGGTTCATCGCCAATCAACAGGCTGGTTTTTTCTTCTTGGGGGAGAGACTAGATGACACACATTAAGTTAGCATCAAGCATCATATGATTGATCTCCTTTCTGTTAGTAGACATAAAATATATACAATACAATGCCACACACTACTTAGCGAAAGATTCAAACAAGATTCAAACAAATGAGCAAATTCCTAAAAGAAGAATTTAGCCTTCGTTCAACGACGATTGCTCTCTGAACTATTTCGTACCTCAGAGAAAGCCCCGGGGCACATTTAGACCTGCATAGGCAATTCACATCGGATTCTCCCCCAGTCCTATACCAACAATGCTACCTCTACAAGAGGTGTTAAATGGTTAGTTGAGAAGTTGACATCAGTCAACACTATTATTCTCCTAGAACACATCAGATAGCGCCCTGTGCTAAACAGCACCCCAGGGCAGTACATTCGTTCTTCATATCAGTGAAGGGAAGTGGAAGTGCTCAGTGAGAGATACTAAGATTGAGAGAGGAGCTATTTGTAATTCTGAGGTGGAGGTTTCTAAATTTGTTGTTCATTGTACTAGGAACCCAGACTGGTCGCTGGACACTGCTAATGCTGCTTTTTTGAGTATGCAAAGGCCACTACTGGCCTCCTCCTCCATAGTTCCGTCCACTGAGTCTGGCGGTGCGCCTTTTGACATCTTTCTTTTGTAGTTAATTTCCTTAAAACTCAGACTGCCTAATGCAGACCTTAAACTGCGCAAAGGCAGTAAATTATATAATATATAATTCATTATTATAACCATAATGCTATCACTATTCTTTGCTATAGTGGAGTTGCATTATCTGTGCGCTGGCATTCATTTGTTCAATGCCGTTGTTTGCGGTGGAGTTTGTACCGCGCCTTGGGTAGAGAGCATGCAATTACAAATAAGTAAAGTGGTAACAGATTACACGGTATAACGATACTAAAGATGATAAGATGATAAGAATATGATAATGTACGACACTGAGCTGAGATCACCTATTAAAGGGAGCGTCCATATGAGCAAGGTTGCCCGTTCGTCTAGACTTTCCCTTGACAGTTCATCTAGATCCCGGCAGAGTGAGAGTAGCACAAAGGGAAACGGAGAGAAGTCGTGTTTGGTTCGCGAATATGCTGCCAAGAACGCTGCCCTTGTATCAGATTACCAACCCAGCCGATGACGAGAGGAGGGAGAGAGGGGAACCTAAGAAATAAGAACAAACCAAAACAAAAGCGGCGATTGTTTCAACGCTTGATGTACCTTGTTCTAGACTCTACGCTGAACAAAACGAGCTGAATATCTTGACATGAAGCTATGCCTTGTTTGTGATCATTCTTTTTCGCTCTCTCCACACTATGAAGCTTTGAATGTGACAGACAAGTCTGATCTGGTAAGGAAGGGTAAGTCGAAGCGCTGTTGCCAAGAGATTGCTTTGTCTTAGACGTTATGTTGAGAGTGATTTTTTCTTATTGTATATATATAGGTCATAGATAGCATAAGTCACTTATCGGACACAGCAAATAATATCCTGGCGAATGAAAGGCTGTTAAATTGACGACAGGAGCAAAAATTACCAAGCAAAACTAATTATAGAAATAAAGAAAATATGAGCTACTGAAAGCGGTCTAGAAGGAGCATGGAAGCTTCCATAGACGGCCTTTTAGCCTTTTTCGGAGATGCTTGAGAAAATGGAAGAAGGTTTTATATGTAGCGTAGCTGATTGTCATTTTGCAGCTCTCGAATGACAAGGCTTTTTTTTGAAGTTGATATACTGATTATATCTTGATACTTATAGTATGACATATAATAATATGTAGAGTATTGATATATTCACATATATTACTGATGTATATCTTAGCGTAGTAGAGGCGTCTACTCTTTTAGATTTGATGTAGTTCCACCTACCTTACGTTTATAGCATCTAGTCTGTAACAAATACATAAAATAGAGACAGTCTTCAGCGAGAGAGGAGGGTTATTTGCGCTAGTAGTAGCTACCATTTTTTGTTATCTTTATCTACTCGTTTTGAGTAAGACCGATACATTCTGGCTTCTAGAGGAGAAAGAAGAGCACTAGATGGAACGATCTATTAAATGTCTAGGCGGACGAATTGTTGAATTCTGTATATTTACAGCATATCAGGGTTACATACTCTCGTATAACTCGATGACACATGGCAAGAACAGGCGCTCACAAAGCTGCAAAGATGGATGCAGTGAAGAGATAAAATGAGATAAATAGAATTTCAAAAATAAAAAAAGTTACCATTGCGCCCGCCCGTTCTATTGGGTATCAGATATAGGTCAGTATAATGCCTGTATTCTTCCTATCCTTTTATAGGCGGCAGCTCCGGTACTTCTGTCACGTGTCGCGAATGGCGGCAACCAACGTGGTCTGGTCTTTGATAGATAGTTGCTCTTTCTAGAAGGTCGTCATGGCGGCATAGATAGCTGTATGGTGGGGTTGATAACAGTAGGGTAGTAACGACCCCCAATCTGATGTCTGTGAAATCGAAGAATTTAACCATATATCACTAGAATGAAAGAAGAAAGAAAGAAGAAACACTTACAGTTTGCTTAGATCTTTAAGTCTTTGTTTCGTTTCAGGGAGAGTTAACTAATTACTCAATTAGACGTAAACTATGACCAGATGTTTCGTTTCGTTTCTTGTTTCTTTGCGGAACAAACTTGAATCACAACAAAGGGAAGGGGTCTATTTATCATGATTACTAGCGTGCTCGCCATTATACCATGTCTCAGTTATGACTTGACTATACCTTCATTCCAGGTCTTTTATATATATATATATATACTAGGCGGCGTTTCAAGAGTTATCCTCAGGTAGACACGATCCAGACTCGAAACGCCCAATGAAGAGAAATAATAATAAAATACCTAGCCTAGGCCTGATTGAATTTGTTGCCAACATGAGAGCCGTTTCCGGTCATCCATGAAACCCACAAAATAAAATTAAGAGTCATTATTCCACTAGACAGATACAAATCCAGTACGTAGAAAAAGCGAAAGCGGTGTGGTTTGAAATGATATGGACATAATCATATCATAGTGCAATACAGCACGTAGTGTTTGTTTATCAAGGTATAGCTCTTAACCGAAACTCAAGTTTACTTCCTTGACAGGACTAGACCCAACTAGGCGTCTCCGAGTGCACTTTTGTTTTTCTCAGATCATATTTTCCATCAGTCTGTTGGCATCCAAAGTCGATTGATTAACAATAGCTGGAATGACAAGTCAGACAGATTGATCGCCCCGAAGCAACCAGGTGAACGAACCACCAAACGAGCAGGATTCTAGTTTATAAATGGCGTATAGGGCGTTTAGGAGACACTTCCAAGTACTCATAGGTACATCGATGACTGTTTGTTATAGACGATGCATCTAGAGTGGTAAAGCCTTCTCAAGCCTTCTTTCCTTGTGTTTATGATGCTTCTAGTGTAGCATGGAAGTAACCATATCATAAAATTTGCGACTGTAACTGCAGCATGCGGTATTCAAGGTCGCAGACTTGCTTAGCTTTTGGTTCTCTTTCTTGGGGCCGTCCATTCCATTCTCCCCAAGATTCCGAGGATTCTAAAGCAAGAAAGAAGTAGTACCTCCGAACAGATTGACCTAGCTGAAGTCATTCCTTCCCCAGAGGACAGGAAAAGGAAAAGATAAAAAGCCCAAGAATTTATAGTGCTACTAGTACATCCTATAACTTTTCTTATTGATACTGTTCCTTATGCCTTTATTTATAGGCGGAGGAGAAGGATGAGGAGGAGGAGGAGGAGGAAAAGACCAGGAAATAGATCAAGGGCCTCAAGACGCCAAAGTAGCTCACCTAAAAAAAAACCATTACACAGACATTTCTTCCCCCTTCCCGAACCCAACTTGATTTGACTAGCAACAATGTTCCTTGTCCCATGTCGTAACCCGCGCTATCTTTCGCACATGCAGCGGGGGAGCGTTTGTTTAATAGTAACCACTGGGAATTCCTTGGCAGAAAGGACAGAAGACTGTGGGAAAGAAACAGGTCCAAGAAAAAGAAATCCCGCCGCTTATAACTCCAACCACTTTGGGAACTAGCACGGCCATAAAAAGGCCACCGGAGCCCCGTCTCGATTTATTTCCTTTCCTCTCTTCGATTGCGTCTTTACTCTCTCCGCCTACGTTGATCTCATTCCATACATCCATAACTAAAATTGTTTCTTCTTCTTCTTCTTCTTCTTATCTCTATCTAGCCCAACATCTGTATCCTTCTATACATTTGTCTTCATTTCACTCACAATGTCTGGCTCTACCACTCCCGCCACTGATGTCAACGAGGCTCACATCAACACTCTTACCAACCATATTGAGAAGGGCAAGGTCAAGTTTGTTGTTTCTACTGGTGGCAAGAAGTATGAGTGTGTCCTGAAGGACCGCGCTGTCCAGTAAGTGCCTTTGCCATCTTTTCCGTCCCCTTTCCAGACTCTTTCGTGCAAGAAATAAAGATCGTCGATACGTTGGCTCATTCGGAGGTTGGTGGTGACCCTACCATAACCCTAACATGTATATCATGAATAAATTTTCACCCGCCATCGGATACACCGGCAGACAGTCTTTCTTTCGGGTTTTTGTTTTCTTTGTGACGCTCCAACTGTTCACGATGAATAGCAAATAATGCAATGGCTAACATTGTTCTCTCTCTTTCTAGTGAGCGTGAAAAGGCTACGCGTGAAAAGTCTGTCAGCGAGTCTGCTCCTCAGCTGTAAATACCTCTCTTTTTATTTTCTTTGCTGTGGAAATGAAGCCTATGAGTCGCTGATAGAGTGGGAACTGGGAAAATAGCCGATGTCATTGATTGGCCTGTGCTTATTCTTATTTTTCATCATCTTTCTCCCCAAAAAAGCTAAAGACTTATCGTCTAAGTTGGGGGGGGGGATGGGAGAGGAGAGGAAAACCTTGGCCTTGAGATTTCACAAAGGCAAAAACAAGAATAGAAATCCCTCACGGAGTCGCGCACGGTTCTTCTCCTCTCTATCTTTTTAACCATGAACGTTGGGTTTCCTTATGGCAATTCCTTCTCCATTTGCATATTCCTTTTTTTCCTCTTTTCAACGATGACACAACTCGAACCTAAAAAATACCTCTCTTTATGAGATCCAAAAAAAGCACGCAAAAAAATACTGGTTTCTATATGGATTCTGGACGAGACGGGTGCTCACCAAAGCAAGGCGCTGGTTATTGCTATTCATCATTTCTTTTCACTTCTTCTGTCTATACCTTGATATATCTTCATACCTTTTTTTTTCAAAGCAGTATCCTTTTCTTCCTTTGAATACATTATAAAATCCCCCAAAAATAGTAATTGTTGACATGATTTGTCTTCTGACAAATGCGTCACATCATATGAACGTAGAGGCTGTCAATGAAAGTACCACCAGCATTACTAATAATACTAAAGAAGCAGGTAAACATAGACAGATATGTCAGTTCTGGATATAAGTGGCTGAACTGCAACGGCGGACGGTATATGTGTAATTCCGCCTTGCCGGTTGTCCCGTGCATTTAGTTGTTCTTTTTTTTCCTTGGATGTTCTTTTCTCTTTCTTTTCCTTTAGCTTATTTGTTTTTCGGACTCTTCGCTGGTAAGATCCTGCCGACATAGGAGTATCGGCAGGGTCCTCAGGGCATTGGTGATAGTGTGACGACGAACAAGATTATATTATGTAACCCTAACGCAAATCACATGTCAGATATTTACGATACGCTAAGGGTTATTCGAATAGCGGAGCCCTATCGCGATCCCTTTTGTCCAATAAATGAAATTCATGAGCGATAATATTTAGCATAACATAACATAACATAACCTAGTAACGATGAGACTGAACATGCTGAAACTTGATGTGTAAGAGTTCTTCACAGCGAGGCCCTATTACAAGCCCTTTTGTCCAATAATAGAATCTATGGGCAATAATATATAACGTAACATAACATATTAACGATTAGACAGGTATGGTTACTGGCGATTCCTATGTCTATAGATGCGGTGCCTTCATTTAGAGAGGAATAATCATATCAATAACAGAAATCTCGATTCAAAGCAAAACTAAACTAGATAATAGAATATGTATGAATATGTAAACAATAACTCCAAACATATGGTAACCCCAGCTTTCGCACTAGGGTCAGGACAACCCTATTCTGATCTAAGTAACATACAACTGAATTGGTTTGCTTGAGCTGACTTGACTTCAAACTTTTGAAACGCTATCCCTAGCTAATCACTTACACTAACAGAGCTCCATTATGTCCCCTGGAACAAGCTTGGAGAGCTCGGGTAAATAAATGGCTATTGTTCGGCAGCTAGCCACCCTGACATGTACACCATCATTTAGATTTTTTGTTTCCATTCATAGTTGTTCCATTCCATCTGGCTGTGATATGTCACTATTTTTGCCCGGAGCTGTCTTATCCTAAGTCGTTTTTCTTACCCCATAGTCTTGTACTGTGTGTATATATACTTACACTTGCTAGCATTTGCGTACTGGCAATGCAATATAATGTTACGCTAGATGCTGTCACTACAATCCTCTTTGGGTTGTTTTTATTGCTTCTTCTGTCTGCATTGTACATGCTGTGCTGGCCAAGTACATACAATGCTTACCCCCCAAAGCGGTTTAGTGTGCAACCTGGCTAAGCTATATTCTAAACAAGTCCTGGGATACTTGTCTGGACGCTATGTTGTGCGCTTAAAGTTGCAGTACTAGGTCGGTAACATATAATTCAATTCAATAATTCCATCTGCCCGCCAAAATGAAATGGGGGCTCAGCGCCGACGTTGCTCGACTGCAGAATCGATAGTACGGAAACACTCACATGTAGTACCAACTGTACATCTCACCAAGGCAAGGTTTTATCTAGATAAGGGTCACTAATGGGCTCCTTCTCCCGCAGCCCAGGACTCATCTCATTGCGAATCTCAGTAGTAGGACAGGGCGGATAGATTGACAGGCAGCTCCGTATGGCAAAAGGACAGAAAACTGCCTTTCTCACGTTCTCTTAATAGCAGATTCTCTTTTAGATGGAGAGAGGGCTTCTGTGCTACAGCATCAAGATCTTGCAGATATATCGTGTGTAAGTAATAAGGCGTTCTTGTTCGTCTTGGTGGCGCAACTAGCTCACTACGTACGCCCTGTTCGCGTTTCTACAGAACTAGCGAAACCCGAAAATAAACTGGGGAAATAAATAATAGGATAGTTTAACATCTAGAAGAAGAAGAGAGAGAGAGAGGGCGGTATAAAAGAAGGCGAAGCACCCTTGACGACGAATGCGACGTTTGGCAAGGGCAGCGCTGATACAGTTGTGTTTAGCCATGGGTTTAATGGAATGGATGTAAATGCAGTACGGGCGAGGGGAGAAGGGGGGGGGCTGCCTAAGTAGAGATGTACATAGCCTTAAATGCTGTTTATGTTGCTATACTGGTGCTTTATTGAATGCGGCTACTAGTGGTGGATTCTTAGTCATCTTTTCTTTATCTTCCCATCCTCCTGTTCGTCCGAGCATACAGCATATGCCTCTTCGTCTATCACTGTACCTAGCTTTGCTACGGCCGTTCTCAGCTCGTCTGTTGTGTGCTCATTGACCGCGAGTTGTACTGTAACAACAGGAGTATACGCCTTGACTTATACTGCCGACACCTCAGACATTGACCCAACTACAAGTAGGCTTGTTTGCTTCCATTCCTAAACCCTGGCGTATGAAGTGCATGTGCGTGTGCAAGAAGCGTGTCTGTGTTTGAGTGGGCAGGTTCGATCGATATTGGTCAGGACTGCAACGGTCTAGTCTTTCTATGAAAAAGCGACAGTAACACGCACTAAGTTCCTATTACTTTTCCTTATTCTTTTCTTATCTTTGATCACATTTGCCGTTTTCTTCCCTTCTTTCGTCTATACTATTCATTTCTCCTTCCCTTTTCCTTATTACTTCCATTAAAATACCATCGAGGGCGCACTTCACTTATCTCTTTATTCGTCTTGCTGACCGTATTCCTCTTTCTCCTTCTTAATTCTCTCGGATAGCAGCTTCGATATAAGAGACGCCTAGTCAAGAAAAGTCCACTAGCTTGGCCAGCCACTGCTGACATACAAAAAATAGATTTGTTACACTGGGCTTCGGAATCATGCCGATTCCATTGCTAGTCAAAGGTAAGCTTTGCTGAAGAAAAGAAGAAATTACATCGCCCAACACTGTTCACGTTCAAGCTCCCATCATCCCAACCCACCATTAAATAATGTTCGCAGCCATGCTGTAATTCAAGGAAGAAGAAGCTGCCAGCTACTGTAAAAACTAGCAGTCTTGAAATACGCCCTGTAGTTTGCCACTGAAACGGCATTCTGGCACAAAGAAAAGAACAGGCTAAGAATAGCGTTACAGTGACTTCGGCGTGTATTTAGTTGGTAGTTATAAGAAGTCACTATAAAGCAGAAGGGCATCAATTCTGGACTGGCAACAACTCTTCCATACAACTGACGATACAACTGACGACGCTATCGAAAATTCAACGAGCCGTTTGCGATTTGATTTAACGGATGTCGAAACCGAAGAGCCTCTAGGCAGACATATTCCGTGCATCCAAATATTCTTTTGGCTGCCGAGGCTGCAGCGATCTTGTTTGGGCTGCCTCGCAAATCTACTGTCTGGCGCTAGCTTATTCATCATGTTTTTTGTCTTCTCTTGCTTCCCGTCTGCAACACATTTTCGTTATGTCAGCATCCGGCGTTTTGTAGAGGAGAGTACTGCTGCTTACAGAAGCCTATAGACATCTCAAGGCCCTGAACTTAGCGTCACAACCCTGCAGCCTGTTCTATTGATATTGTGCCTCCATTACTAGCGCTCTTGCGACCGCTGCCTTGCCGTTTCTCTTTCTCTCTTTCAACTATTCTTCTTTTTTTTTCTTATTTCTTCTTATACTCTCCATACCATCTGAATTTTTACCGCCACATATTGTCTCCCCTTATATAAGCCCATTACCACCTACTCCCATCGAGTCGCCACCATGACTAACCCCGTGGCCGTCTCAGCCGGCGTGATTGCTATAACCGTGGCCGTAGCCGCTGCGATCGTCATTTACGAAAACCCAGAAGTTCGTCGTTATGCCGACAACATGCGTCGCCGCTTCACCGAGGCCATGCAAGGTCGGCGCGGCGCCTTTCCCGATGACGACGATGACGAGTATCGCGAGCCCATGTACAACCGCCCCGAAGATGCCGATGGCTTCATGATGTCGTCGCAATACCGCAATCGCAGCCGCCGCGATAGCGACGCTACGCAGACCCCCGAAACCGAGCTTGATGATAATGACGTCACCGAAGAAGCCCGTCAGCGCCAGCACGAAGAACTTAACTTTTGGAATGCCATCCACGAGTCGAAGAAAATGGAAGAGGCCCGTCAGGCCGCTGCTGTCTCCGCCGACGCATCTTCTGAGAACACCGATAACTATCCGCCCCGCGACCGCTTGCTTATGACCCGCCGGGGCTCCAGTACTAGCTTTGATGATTTCCTAAAACCCGACGAGAATGCTGCCCACGGTACTTATGTCTATAACTCCGGCACGGACGTCCATGGAGAAGGTTCTGGCTTACGTCGCCGAGGTGAGCCACAGCCTCATGGACTAGACTCGTCTTTTTACACCGCCATGTCTTCCGCCTCCGTCTCCGGTCTTACTGCTGGTTCCTCTATTGCCTCGGTTACCGTTGATGGCCTCGCTACCGACAATGCTTCTGATATCTACTCGGCCTCGGCCGCTGGCGATAACGCCCCCCTTGGAATTGTTGACCCGCAGCCTCTGCTAGGATTTGACTATGACGATAGTGATACTGCCTCTTCTATGACCATTGACCGCGTTGCTACGCCATCTTCTGAATCGCCTATGAACCCCTTCAGCGATATCAACGAGACCCAGAACCCTGATGATGCTTTTGCTTCTATCCAGGCCTGGGCTGAACAGAGCAACGAGCAAATATTCGCCCCCATGCCCATGTCCCCCCACGCCGTCCCTGCTGCTGATGTCGATGCGTCCAGCCAGTCTGAACCGTCGGTTGTGAACTATGAAGGAGACGAGGATGAGGAAGACGAGGATGTCATGACCCCTACTGACTCTGTGTCTCTGGACGGATCTGGCATCGATGTTGCTCATGAGAATGAAACTGCCTCCAACGCTGACTCGCGCTTTGATGTCATTAGTCAGACTGATGGTATGTTGACGCCGGCAAGCTGGAGTGAGGTTGGCAGCGTTGTTAGTGATGACGACATGCACGTTCCTGCTTAAATGCTGTGCTGTTTAACCAAAAAAAAACCCCAAGGCCCGAGATATCGATGCCAGCCGCCCCCGGTGATATATCGTGTCTATACCATCCGTGATATTTCCTTCATGTTCGTGATTTGTTTTCCTGGACCCTTTGGGCTCTTTGGGTTGGATCAGCTTGTATCTCTTTTGTTCATGTCTTTTTTTCTAACTCTCTGCTTTTTTTTTGTTTCTGCCCAGTGTTCCTTTTTTTCTTTTCTTTATTTGTACTTAACACATTGGCGTTTTATCGGTTTTGCTTTTACTTGGGTACTCAGACTTATCAACATCCAATTTATTACTACAACCCCATCCCGTGTGGCCTTAATCATAAGTCAAGTATTATGCCCGGGAAAGCCATCCGCGCGCTTGTATATTGTTACTTGGGAGATACAGCCTCCAGCATATAAACAGCTTCAGCCATCAATCCTCTTTATGGGACTATCCTTCACTTTAATTTCATATAAAAAACACTCGTCATGGTTTGCCTATTCTTGTGATTTGAGATGCTTCTTATAGTCTGACCACAGCTCATGTACAGTCTTGCCGCCGCATAGATCAGAAAATATGGATTCCGTCCACGGATTCCTTAACCGTTCATTAATTTTGCGTACGAGATTATCGTCATAGTTATTGGTGAGATACTCTAAGAAGTACCCTGTTCTCTCATAGCCCGCATCCCATTCACAGTCGCTATGTCTCTTCCAGTGCGACGGCGCTAGATCAGCCTTGAGGCGCACCCAGTCTGCGATGCCTTCGATCAGTCCACCGGGACAATGGTCGTGGCCATTATGTTGGAACACATGCACCAGCTCATGCGTGAGCACGCCGCGAATCTCGTGGCCAATGTCTACGGCGTTCTTGCGGTTATTGATGTATTTTGTCGATATGACGACCATACGCCACTGCGGTTGGGTATCGACACCGGTCGTGTAGGCCACGCCGTCAAAGTCGCGCAGGTGCAGGTAGATGCCGTCGATCTTTGGCGGGTGCCAATCGGCGGAGTCTGGCGATATGTACAGGGCGCGCAGGACGATGTCAACAGCAGCAGATACACCGTCGGTCACGTCGAAAGCGTCTAGAAAGGCTTTGAGCCCGGGAGAGGTGAGGTCGTAGAAGCGGGCTTCAAGTTTGGGAATAGGGAATGAAGGCGGAGAGGCATGGCCTTTATGAGAAGAAGAAGAACCTTCTGGCTCTGTCTGAGCTGATGGGCTTTCAGATGTGCTTGACTGAGACAGAATAGCAGTTGCTGTTGCAACGGCTTGCTCTGTATCAGGCGATATGATTTCTTTAGCGGTCATTATTGCAATAGTATAGCGATAATAGTAATGATAAATGTATCGCTGATGTGGTGCTTTGATTGTGTCCGTTTATGAAGTTTGATACAAGGTTGTCAACTTGAAATCACTGGCAGTCACAAACAAGACGAACTATATTTCCCCTCTTCTTGTTTCCTCAATGCTAGGTTGATTAGGAGCTGAGGCCTCGGTGAAGCGCGGTACTTTCTATGGCCTCACCGAGTCCGACCAGCTAGGATGGCCGCCCACTGTGAGTAAGCAGCAGCAAACTAAGAAAGAACTAGAAGCCTCCTCCACTTTTGTTACCCACAGTTAAACTAATGTTCTAGTGTCAGGGTCGCGTTCAAGCAACAAAACATGGTAAAGAAAGAAAGTGCGGATAAATGACGGCTAAACACAAATGTTTAATTGGTCAGCTGAAATGACAAACCAGAGACTAAAGTGGTGGCCTCCACCAATAAAGCTCCAAAGTCAACAAATAAATGCCTTTGTTGGAAGAGCAACGGACGCTTGTTTCTGTTTTGATAACAAATTCGCCCTTTTCCTCTTCTTCTTCCTCTCTTCGCTACTACACTAAGAAAACACCATCAACTTCCTCCACTTGGACCTTTTTTTTTGTTGTGCAAACTCACAAAAACTCCAGATCTAGTGTCTTGATCCTTCACATTGCGCTGAGTTTTGATCATTCTCTAATCTCTTGTTATTTAGATTAGCTCGCAATCTATAAAACCCCCTCTCAGGTCCTGGCAAGCACGCTGCAATTGGATCTCGATCCCTGCCCTCGTAACCTGCCGATATCTGACCTTTTGGACGTGACCCCCTTTGCGATAAATTCACCTCATCTCAATGCCCTTTGAGCTACTATCTGCTTGAGTATATGCTTTGTAGCGGACTGCATCCAAAACAACAGTCGGGTCGTTTTCTTTCTTTCCTTTTCCTTCTTCGTTGAATATTGCACCTGCCATTCATTGTTGCTCTCGGTTGACCATAGGAGCCGTTCCTTATGCATATGACTGCTTCAGGCGCGCTACAGATTCTGCTACACACTCTTTCCACGAGCTGACACAGACTATTGATATCATAACTACCCATCCATATACTACCGCCTCGCTTCAGGCCGCCCAAACATTCGGATCCTAGCCGACCATACGAAACACTGCTATCTTTAGTAATAGTATCTGCCGTCCTACATCATCAACAACCTCTGGCCTATCCTAACACTTTTCCTCATCCGTTGTCACACAACAAAACCTTCCCAGACTAACTGTCCGTGACGCATCTCGCGCACATCGACACTCCTGCTCGCGATACCGTCAATCTTCCGACTGCGCCATCAGGAATTGCCCATCATGGCTGAGAAACTTACTGACGATTACGTGATGGATCTTCTGAACCTGTTGCGCTCTGATGTCCAGCTCGAGACAAAGGTCAACGAGGTCTCCTATGCCAAATCTAGCATCAAACAATTCAATGTGCCCGAAACATGCACGCCAATATTATTCGAGGCCCTTAAGTTGGCTACTGTCTCGCAATACTCCGCACTCGCGAATGCCGGATTCACGGCGCTCAACCACCTTTTCACTCGCCTTTCCCGCCAGGAACCCAAAATCTTGGCCAAGGAAGCACCCAAGAGCCTGCCTATCGTGATAGAGAAGCTTGGAGACCAGAAGGAGAAGTTTCGGTCTTTGGCGACTCAAAGTCTGATGACTATGCAGTTTGTCGCTCCAATTGACGTTGAGCGCTTCGTACGCAACACTGCTATGGCGGGAAAAAATGTGCGGGCCAAGGAGGCCGCCATGCATTGGTTGTTGCAGATGCACCAAGACCATGGCCTAGCATTCCGCTCGTATGTCCCTTCATTGATGGACCTACTTGAGGATGCAGATCCGTCGGTTCGTGAGACAGCCAAAGTCACAGTCATTGAACTATTCAAGTAAGCATAACCTTCAACACTTTGAAGTAACTACAATAAAATTGCCATATGCTAACTAATCAAACCTGCTATCATTTAGAAATGCTCCCAATATGGCCAAGTCTGATCTGAAGCGTCAACTGAAGAATTTCAAGGTTCGTTCGGCTATCGAACAGGCAATCGTCAAGGCTCTCACGCCATCCAGCGGTTCTACTGTGCGGCCCGAGACTCCATCTGAACCTCGCACAAACCTAGGGCCCAGCTCATCCATGCCGTCCCTCCCAACCGAACGTCCCGTAACCCCCGCAAATATCGAAACGAATGCCGATTCTCTTGAACCCGTATATGTCAACACTGTCCGGGAGTTAGATGATATTCTACGGGAAATGGTGTCGCACTTCGATGGCCGAGAGACGGAGCAAAACTGGCTTAAGCGCGAGCAAAGTATGACCAAACTACGCCGTCTCATGGTTGGCAACGTTCCTGCCGACTTTGCGGACCATTTTTTGACGGGTTTGAAGGCTCTCTTGGATGGCATTGTCAAGGCTGTAACATCACTAAGAACAAGTCTTTCCAAGGAAGGATGTGCTCTAATCCAAGATGCTGCTAATGTTTTCGGCCCAGGTATTGAGCCACTGGTCGAAATCCTTCTTCAGGCCCTCATCAAGCTATGTGCTGCTACGAAGAAAATTAGCTCTCAACAAGCCAATTCAACTGTTGAGGCTATCATTTCTAGAGTCAGCTATAGCAACCGCATCATGCAACATATCTGGGGTGCCGCCCAAGACAAAAATGTTCAACCAAGATCTTACTCAACCTCTTGGCTCAAAATCGTGCTTATGAAGGAAGGCCGCCATAAGTCTCATATTGAACACACGGGCGGCTTGGATATGATTGATAAATGCCTCAAGAAGGGTCTCAATGATCCCAACCCTGGTGTTAGAGAGTGCTCTCGTAGCACATACTGGCTATATTCTAGTATGTGGCCTGCCCGCGCTGAAGCAATTATGGCTGGTCTTGACTCGACTGCTCAGAAACTTCTGACAAAAGATCCCAATAACCCTAATGCTAGCACTAGCGTACCTGCAGCTAAGCCGGGAATGGGTCTTTCAAAGAGTACTATAAGCACTCGGCCAACGCTCAGAGAAGCCATGCTGGCGCAGAAGAAAGCTGCAGTAGCTCTAGCCGCCAAGAAGGAACCTCTCTCTAGGCCAGGATCAGCCATGGCGCAGATCAGTGGTACGCGGTCCACAGCTTCTGTCCCGAGCACTAATGCTGCGTCTGCGCCTACTTCTGCTCCAGCTGCAGCCCCGCCAACTCGGTCGCGTGGTGGCGATGGTACCACAGCCGTTGGCTCAGGTAGTATGTCTGTCGCACCTGTACGCCCTCGCCGCAAAGCCCCTGAGGCCATCACGCGCCCATCGACTGCTGGTCCTTATTCTATCCGGTCTAATGAGCCCGCAGCTCAGGAGATCATGACACCCGAACCTCATGCTAGAGCTATCACATCATCGAAACATGGACTACCACAGGTACATCAGCAATCTTCACCTAAGAGAATAGCGCCGCGCCCGCGCTCAGTCCATGGCAACCACCCATCAGAGATGATACACTCGCCTACTAGAGCTACGTATCAATCGCCAACCAGAACTTCGGCATCCCGCCCTGTTACGCCTCGGCAAAGCCCTTCTAAGACAAGGATTGCAAGGGCCCAAACAAACACAACGCTAACGCCACCAAAGTTTACGTCGTCCGTTTCAGCGCCAGCTGTAGTGTCTCCCAAGATTGACTTCATCTCTAGAGAGGCGGCTCCCACCCCAACAGTCGAAGTCGCTCCTGCGCCTGAACCAGCAGAAACATTCAAGGATACCAGAAATGTGGTCAAGGTGTATGAGGACCCAGTAGAACAACACCAACCAGCCCCTGTATCTCTTATGCCTATAACTGCGCCTGTCCTTGCCGATAAACATGTCAACGCCGATGCCGCCCCATCTGCTATCTCTGACCCCCAGGAATTCGGTAATGATAAGTCCAAGGTCAATGCTAAGCTTTTAGATAGCGGTATCGCCAGAGTAAAAGCCAAGACTTTTGATGTTCACGGATTCCGCAAGCTACAGTCCCTTCTCCGCGAGAAATTTCCCTTCTCGGATGAAAAGTTCGACTCGTTGCTTCTAGGCTTGTTCATGTATCTCGAAGACCCGTTGCCAAATTTAGCAGCTGACAAGGCACAGGATGTCAAGGCGCAGGTTCTCGCATCGATTAAACTTCTGCTAAAGAACCATAGGGCGAACTTCTATCCCCATGTCTCACGCGGTCTAGAGGCCATCATGGCCACGCGCAGCACGTACGATGCTCGCACACACATCGTTAGCGGCCTTGAAGTGCTAGCAGACGAACTTGTGACTATTGGTGACGCGCCTGAGCTAGTTATGACGACTACCCGGATGCTACAGACTCGGGAGGATTCAACTGTCGACGGGTGCCGCTGCCTCGGCACAGGCTTGCATGTGCTAGCCGAGATCTTAGAGAAACACACGACATATGTGCCGTCAGAGACGGAGTTGGGCCAGCTCTCGGGCTTGGCGGGGCGGTGTCTTGGAAGCACGGAGAGTGCGGTGCGCATGGGCTCTGTGCAGTTATGTGTTGCGGTGCATGCGCGTGTCGGCGAAGAGAAGTTCTGGGAGGCTATGAAAGGAGTCAAGGATGATCCGAAAAGCTTGATTACGTATTATATCGTGAAGAGACAGCGGGAAGCTTGCTGATAAAAAAAGCTTGACGAGCTTAACCAAAAAAAAAACACAAACACAAACTAAAGAAGATACTATTCCACAAACGTTGTATTCCCTTTTACTTTCTTCTTCCTTTTGTTTATTCTTCCATTTTTCGTCAAACGTCAGAATACATTCTTTCACTAATGCTTCTACATCCATTACTATTAATAGCTTTTATTAATCATTGTCATATAGGCGGGATGATACAGCGAGAAACAGGGAGGTGCTGTGGAGGGGGACAGGATCTTGAGTT
The DNA here is from genome assembly GCA_001856765.1 of Endoconidiophora polonica. NCBI lineage: Eukaryota > Fungi > Ascomycota > Sordariomycetes > Microascales > Ceratocystidaceae > Endoconidiophora > Endoconidiophora polonica. Next base: position 20,750 of record LXKZ01000597.1, read on the forward strand.
TGTTAGGTTTTTTCTTTTTTCTCCTTTTTCCCTTTATTTCTTGAGTTTATGTATTTTTTTCTCTATACAAAGCGTCGGAAAAGGCAGTGGTTATGGAAGCTTTTTTTTATCTTGGTTCTCTTTTTTTTTTGGATCGTATCTTAGCATCTCATAATTGTTGGGTGTCATCGAGTTTCTTATTGCAAATATTTATTGCATTGCCTTTAGGCGGTGATGATGATGTTGATTGATTGATTTTTATGATGATTGATGATGGTGATGATTGATTTTTATATATT